>WSTP01000609.1:0-10773 GCA_019627735.1 Serendipita sp. 400
AAGGGTGATACAAGGATGAAACAAGGTCCTCAACAAGGATGACACAAGCCCATTCACAAGGTCTTGCAAGGTCTTGTAAATTTCTACAAGATCTGGTTTTTGGGGGGGGACTAGCTTGTTGCACTTGTGGCCCTTGGTGCACTTGCAAGATCTTGCAAGGACACTCTTATTTTGCTGATGTGCTTTCTGACACCAATGTTCGACATGCTGTTCGTCTTATCACCTCTGGGAAGGCAGAGAATGCAGTCCAAGTTACCAAAGCTCTCAAGGACATCACCAACCAGGAGATCTCTGTAGAGACCACTTGTTGTGCCCTCAAAAGGTCTGGGATGAAGGCAGTAGTGAAGAAGAAGAAGCCACTGCTCAGCAAAAAGCATAGGAAGGCTCAATTAGACTTTGCTCTAGCCCATAGGGACTGGACTATGGAGGATTGGAAGCAAGTGGTATGGTCAGATGAAACCAAAATCAACAGATTGGGGTCAGATGGGAAGAAATGGGCTTGGAAAAAGCCAGGAGAGGGCCTTAGTGATTGATTGGTGCAGGGAACTCTGAAGTTTGGGGGTGGATCTGTGATGATCTGGGGCTGTATGCTATGAGAGGGGGTAGGATATGTCTGCAAGATTGATGGTAGGATGGATGGAGACCTTTATATTAACATTCTGGAGGATGAGCTGCAAGCTAGCCTGGAGTACCATGGCAAGACTCAAGAAGATGTCATCTTCCTGCAAGACAATGACCCAAAACACACCTCCAAGAAGGCTCAGCAGTGGTTCAAAGACAATAATTTCCAAGTTATGAAGTGGCCTGCCCAGTCTCCTGACCTCAATCCTATTGAACACTGTTGGGATCACCTCAAGAGGAAGTTGGGGGAGAATGAGGCTCCTCCAGGTGGAATTTTGGAGTTGTGGGACAGAGTACAGAAGGAATGGGAGAAGGTACCTAAGGAGGTGTGTCAAAACTTGATTGAGAGTATGCCTAGAAGGATAGAAGCTGTAATTAAAGCCAAGGGAGGCTACACTAAGTATTAGTCACATAACTGTAGCTTTGATATCCCTTCAAAGATTGATGATTTACTACCTTATTAGTGAGTCTTATGTAATGATATAGGTATCATCAGAAAGCCAAGATGTCTGGCTACCTGACTATAGTCTTGTCTTTGTTTGATCTAGTCTAGTTCACCTGCTACCAGCCAAACAAGTCAAATTCTCCAAGTTGAGCTACAGTTTTGTGGGTCACTGTATGTCCCCTGGGACCCTCTGGACATCCATGCACCCTTATGCACACCTATGCGCCACCTCTGAGACCCCCTTGACTCCCTTCCTTCCCCTTCTCTTCTTTTTGTTTCATCCCTGTTGTCATTTCCTTGCTCTAGATAGCATGTGCTGGTGCACAGCCACAGCACATCATCCCCTCCTTTGTTCCTGTTGCTTAGTTAGTGTTTCAGTCATAGTATATGGCTTGTGTATTCTCTAGGTAGATACATTAGCTAGAAATTGACAAGGTTGTCCCCCAGCTCTGCTCCTGAGTCCCCAAGTTGCTCCCCTGTGCTCTGCATAGTGAGCACACCCTCTTCTGAGTCCTCTCCACCTTCTGTGCTCCCTCAGTTGTCCCTCATCCTCAGCCCACACCTAACTCCAGTTGTTCTCACTCTTCAGCACTTGCGTGCTAGTCCCTGGTGTTGGGCACTTAGGCCCTTGAGGCCTAATACCCTAGGGGTTTGTAAGTGTTATAACATCAGCAAACATGAAAAATAGTTGATTAGACAAGGTCTACAGGACTCTAAGAGCAAGCTAATGATTAGACACATAGTCTTATCAGGTCTAATATTGTCTCCCTAGATCTAATAGTAGGTCTATGTTAGATCTATTTTTTCTTTTTTTTTTGTAAGGGATTTATTGTGCTCTAGCTAATGCTTTTTACACATTCGCTTTGCTATGGTAACTACATTGTAAGAGTGGAAGACTATGATGGTGTGAGGGGATGGCTACAGTCACCTGGCCTGGGGGCATCGTTCAGACTATGTTCTAACTGCATGTTGTGTTTCTACTGGTGAAGATTGAGAGTACTGACTTGAGGTGTTGGTGCTTCATTGTTGTTACTGAATGGTGGTTGCTGGCATATGGGTTGAAGCTCTCCTGGAACAAGGGAGAGTTGTTGGCTGTGGTGTTGGTGGTTTCCTTGTGATTAGCACGTTACTTCAGTTGTAGTGGCATCAAGCCAGGGTATAGGATTTTGTTGGCTGGGAAAATCGTCCAGCCCAAAGGTGCACTTTAATGGCCTTACCCAAGGGCTGTGCTTGCCTACTGTACCAGTGTGTTGATGTGCATCCACAGATGGTTGTTGTGGGACGTAAAAATTGCTTGGTTGGGGAGGCAGTTTCATGTCGGATGGTTAGATGTTGATTGCTGGTGTTAGGGGAGGTGGACAAGTCCACCATTCTTGATTGTTGTTTAATGAGTCACCCACTGGTTGACTGGCTAGGAGGGCAAGGATGCTAGCTGACATGCAGGTGCCATGTCACAACTGCAGTGGGGGGGGTCTCCTCACCAATGACCAACAGCACTTCCATGGTGGCCCCTATACTTCTCTGGCACACATACAGGGTTGCCCTATTTTCCCTCTCTTAGGTTCGTGTTCAGGGAGGCTAGGTCAATTTGGCAGTTGGAGGTGGTAGAGTCCAAGAGCCCCCCCTAGATCTATATAATAGGGGACATTGCTTATAGGTCTAAAGTCTAATTTAATCTCTGTAGATCTATAAAGATAAGCAAATTTTTCCTGATGAACTTGCTGCTCTCACTTTAAAAACTCCAGGCAGACAACCAAGATAAAAAGAGTGAGGTCCTTCCCTCAGGCAAGGATACTAGTCACAGGGATGACAGCATATTTACATTAATTCTGATTATATAACAAAAACACTGGGTTTGTTTACAAGCTCCATGAGGGTCATTCCCCATTGGCCTGCCCTGTGTCATAAAGAACAAGTGACCCTATCAGTATGGACACCTAAAGGGTGACATATACACCCTCTACATACACTTTTCTACTGTGGACATCAGTAAAATGCAAGGTGTCTAATTAGTTCTAATTAGAACCTTTTAGAGTCTTAGTACCACTAGCAACTTACCCTTCTAAATTGGAACTAATATTAGTATTAGTTCTAACCAGCTCTAAAATTGCTAATGTTAGTCTTACATAAGGCTTATTCTGTCTAGTCTCTTATGACTAGCAACTTCATTTTTTAGTTTTACTGATGGATGAAGCAAGCAAATATGCTGAGAAGTGGTCAACTACTTTTGGTGCCTATCTAGTCAAAGACTGGCATAGTGGGGTCCATCTACTGCATTAAGTGCTTTTTATTCCTTCTTATTATCAATATAGAATCTATCTTGGAGGTCTGGGATACCACCAGGTATGTATTCAAGGAAGTCCCTCACATTTGACCCATCCTGATACACTTCACAGAGCCCAGAGATTTTCTATACAAACTTTTTACTGCAACAATCACATCAAAGAATGGATATGCATGCCCTGATCCCCAGGTTCTACCCCCTGTCCTCTAAGGACTGGACTTCCCATTCTTCATCATGCAGAACACAAAGGAGATCTGCATTCTTTTCAAAACAGATGAGAAGGTGGACTTCTATAGTGATACCATCTACTTGATTCAATCAGAAATTGAGGGTAGAGGAAATGTGACATGCACAGTGAAAGAACTGGTACATTGAGTTGTTATCTTATAAGCAAGTTTGGCTTGCTAATCTCTTCAATAGAGCATTGAACAACAACCCTCTCTAGATGTTGTACTATTCCTAGAAGAGCAAAAAGGGACATCCTATAATCTTCCAAATTCAGAAATGCAGGACAATGCTTATGCCACACTTCTTAGACTCATTGAGGAGGTCACTTTTGTCCTTGACATCCCAAGCAACTGGTGTGTTGTGGGCAAGTCAAAAGACTTATTTGCTTTCCAATGCTAACAGTCAAGAGATATTATTCATGCCTGCTGCTTTTAGAATGGCAAATCTCAGTTCAGCATCTTTATTAGTTATATGACTGTTTGTTTGGATCTATCTGCACCTAGTAGGATGCTTGCTAGGGAAAGACCAAAGCTACCTTCTTCCATGGATAACACTTGTGCTCCAATACTAGGTCTGTCTATTAGTTCATGTCTCAGATCTTCAGACTAACAACCCTTCTACTAGCTTTATCTGTCAAGCCTCTAGCTCCTATTGAAACTGGCCATGCATCATAGGCAATAGCCAAACAAGTTACTGTGAGCAAAATAAAACTCATTTTGGATCCTTTACTGATGGAACATAGGAATGGATCACAATCAATATTCCAAAGATTGAGCTAGAACCAGTTCTACCTAGCTTGGCCACTACATACAGGGAGGCTGTGCAGTTGAGAGTACAAGAGTGGTACTCTCAAAGAGAGGCCCTATTGCCTGATGATTTTGGCAACATCCTCAAAAAATATACTTGGTTGTCAAGCAACAACAAGCTCAGTGTCCTTGAGGATATAGGCCAACTCAACAGGTGCATCCAGTCTACTGCTATGGCAGTCTCATCTTTTGGTGGGACAACTTTCATTTTTGAGTTAGACCAATTAGGTACTATCCTCTCTTTATATTGTCTAATTAGAGCACTATATAGATCTACCAAGATCAAAATGTCTAATTCTTAGGCTCTTTAAGATGCTTATCTAATCAACAACTTTCAGGTTTGCTGATGTATAAGATCTATTAGGTCTAGTCTCTTATGACTAGCTACTCTGGTTTTTATGTTTTACTGATGCATATGACCACCTTGTCATTCTTTTCTTCCTATTCTTCCATGTATATCATTTGTTAGATCCCATATGATGTCTGGTTGAATATCAACTCCTATTACTACTGTTACATTGCAAGTAAGTCTCAGATAGAGTGGCAAGATACAATAACTACAATCTTAGCCTAAGCTTTGGAGATCCACTAATCATCTGAGGAAGAATAAGTGCAAATACTTGCTTAGGTAGTAGCTCAGTTGATAGGAGAAGATATAGATATACCAGCACAAACAGCTATAGAGAGGAAATAAGCTATTAATATCATTACTCTTATTCCCAAAGTAATAGGAAGCTGTACACTTTTAAACAGTTTGTAGCTTGGATTTTTGCATAATTGAGATCTCCATCATCATTCCACACCCAGGTCTGAAAAATTACATTGGTGAGATGGTGTGGTGTATTAGAGCTTTTGCTCAGGTATGCTGCCTAATCTTTGTTGTCTGCAGCCAGATCTCCTATCAGTAAAAATGGTTCATTATAAGACTGAATTGGCTATCTATTGCATAATATCTATGATATAGCATCTGTAGATTGACCTTGTGTCAGGGATGGGCTCACACAGAGCTGGGCTAAGGGGTGCAAGAGGGCTGAAAGGGACAAGAGGTCAATACTAGGGAGCTAAAGATGGATACAAGAAGCCTATATATAGTAGAGTAGGGGATAGCCACAACAAGGGAATACAAGAGGTATACAATAGGCATACATGAGGCAGCACAGCTGGGGGAGGTTTACAAGAGGGAAAGGGTCATAGGAGATAAGGTAAGCATAGGGGAAGCAAGACGAGGTTAGATCTCTGACACCTTGAAGGCTGTAACTTTAAGATTCTTCCCTATCTCCTGTTAATTTTGGCAAAAACCACAGATTCAAAAAGCTCCTTACTGATCCCCCATGAACAATGGGCTATAATATACAATCTAAGTAATACAAAAACCTAAAAAGATATAGTCTACAAAACAAAGATCATACAAGCAAAGTATATAGTGCAACAAGAGCATAACAAGATTCAAAAGAAAAGAACAAGATCTTAGGAACAAGTATAAAGAAAATCATATAAGAACAAGGACTAACAAGAATATCACAAGGATTATATATAGTAGTAAACAAGGACCATATAAGATCTAGGCCTTATAAGCAAGAACTTGGTTGTAAGTACAAGGCTTGTACAAGAACTAACAGGTCTTGTACAAGTGGCAATGTTCTTGTACAAGATTCAACAAGCATTGTGGACTCTTGTAAAAGGATGATCTATGCTTGTGGAGTTTGTACAAGGACTTTTTTCCTTGTAGCATTTCTTATTTTGCTGATGATGTGTTTACAACACATGGAAATATTATTGAGTGGGCTGAAGACAAACAAGAGTATTACAACATTTGCATAGGTAATAGACTCATGCTATATGCAGATTTAGAGTAAGAGGTCCCAGTAGGGTTTGATCTATCTGTTCTAGAAAGGCATGCCATTTCTACCATTGGTATTCATCTCACGCTATCATATATAGTCCCTCCCCCAAAAAAGCCCATAACCAGGCACAAAAGGGCAGTAGCTAGATCTCCAGCCCCTTCTCCATTCAAGGACAAAGTTGTTATCCCAGTAGAGCAAGAGAGTGGAAATTTGCAAGAACAATTGGATCTTAGATGGGAGAACATTACTTCACAAATCCACTCCATTGACAAGAAGAAAGTGATAGAACTGATAGACTTAATGGAGAACCTTTTTGACTGGTGAACTATAGGGTCCAGATTGTATTGCAATGAACATTCCTTATAACACCTTCATATTCAGAATTGCTGACCATAAGTTGTTTATAAGAACACTTTGATAAATAGTGTCAATCTATTAAGTTGATTTGCATCAGTAAAACTTAAAATTGGAGTTGCTAGTTGTAAAGAACTAGACATAAAAGGTCTTATATAAGGCAAGTGTTAGCATTTTTAGATGTAATAGAACTAATACTAGACTAATATTAGGTCTAATTAGAAGGGGGAAGATGCTAATTACACTAAAGCACTAAAAGCACTTCATTAGTGCTAGTATTAGACTAATATTAGATACTGAGTTTTACTGATATAGACATAATTTCCTGCCATATCAATAGATGAAAACTCATAAGTTACAAAACAAATATGGACTTTTTTCTTTGCTAGAGGGAGTGGAAAGATTTCTTAGAAGGTGTCACCTGAGGAGAGCAGCTCCTGCAATCCTTCTTACAATTCTTTGAAGGTGTCAATAGTTGAGTTATGGTCTGGATAAGTACCAGAGGAGGTTACAAGATTATAAGCATCCAAATTGATTACATCAATGCTGGGAAGAGAATTTGAGCAGACCTCCAATACTGCTATCTTTATTTTAGAGAGAATAGGTTCATCAGCACTTGCTATTTTGTAGGTCTCAAGACCTATATGCATTTCCCTATTGGAAATCATGTAATTGATCAATATGGAGTTTGACATGCTATGCTAGTGGTTATGGTAGGGTTTGAGAGCATGGAAGAAAACTGAAGCTGCAAACTGACCCCATTGGTAGATGTAGTATTTGGGCAAACTTATGGCACAAAGCTCTATTATTTCATAGGAAGTTCAAAGGATTTAGTGTAATGGGATTGCCAGATCTAGTGGATCCCATTATAAGACTACTTATGCCAGGGAGATGCTTGCTTTGTGCCTTTAGCCCTACCTCATAACAACAATCAAACACTTGATACTAACCCCCACCATTGTCAGGCCTTGGGACCTAAGTAAGCCAGCACCACATTAGATGTATGCAAGCATGTGTATCAGCAAAATGTCACATGGTATCTAGCTACCCTATAGGCTAAGTCTAGTTGGACTGGCACTAGACAAACACTAGATCAATGCTAGACAACCCTTATCTACTATCTAGTGTTTGTCTAGCACCTGTCTAGTGCCAGTCTAGTGCTAGTCTGGCCAGAATCAGCCTATGCTATGGGGTAGTGTTACAGATCAAGCTGGCAGCCATATTGGAGTAGCTGCCATAAGTTTATTAAATCAATAATTATGTGCTAATACATACTATAGTGAGAGTAACACAGAAGAGGAGAAATGACATCTGGTATGCCAACTTTCTGTTACACCTCTGCACACCTCTGCACTATTCCTAGCCACTCTGTACCCTAGCATGCACTAGTGCACCATAGGTGTGACCCTTGGGACCCTCTAGACATCCATGCACCCCTATGCACCCCTATTTTCCACCTCTAAGACCCCCTTGACTCTATTCCTTCCCCTCCTCTTCTTTTTGTTTCATCCCTGTCATTGCTTCCTTGCTCTAGATAGTGTGCACTAGTGCATAGCCATAGTGCATCATCCTCTCCTTTGTTCCTGTCACTTACTTAGTGTTTCAGTTGTAGTATATAGCTCATGTATTCTCTAGGTAGATACATTAGCTAGAAAATCAACAAGGTTGCCCCCCAGCTCTGCTCCTGAGTTCCCAAGTTGCTCCCTTGCACTCTGCACAGTGAGAGCACCCTCTCTTGAGTCCTCTTCACCCTCTGCACTCCCTCAGTCATCCCTCATCCTCAGCCCACACCTACCTCCAGTTGTTCTTGCTCTTTGGTGCACATGCACATTGCATGCTGTTGCACACTAGTCCCCAGTGTTGGGCACTTAGGTCTTTGAGGCCTAATAACTCCTAACAAAGCAAACAGTTGCATGTGATCCATGAGAACCTATAAATTTTCTAGTGGCCCCAATGAGCCAATGTTTCCATACAGCTTTGCAAGTCAAGCTGTCGAGCCATCAGGTAAGGAAATAGATGCTACCTCCACTTATTGGTGGTGCCAAAATGAGCCCATACAGTACATTAATTGTCAGGATTATCAAAATTTTGTGTCTTCTTTCTGGCATATAGTGATCCATCAGTGAAACTTAAATTTGAAGTTGCTAGTCATAAGAGATTAGACTTAAAAAGTCTTACATAAGGCTAGTGTTAGCACTTCTAGACATAATAGAACCAATACTAGACTGATATTAGCTCTAATTAGGAGGGAGGAGATACTAATTACACTAAAGCACTAAAAGCACTTCATTAGTGCTAGTACTAGACTAATATTAGATAATGAGTTTTACTGATGTCTTGTTATGTCAATATAGTCATTTTCTGCAATTCTGCAGCAATATATAGGTAAATAAGCACACAACAATGTGGGCTAGTCACAAAATGGGCATATTACAGTGACCCACAAAACCATTGCAGAACTGAGAACATTTGGTTTGTTTGGCTGGTAGCAGGTGAAGTAGACTAAACCAAACAAAGCTATGACCATATTAGGGTAGCCACACATCTTGGCTATCTACTGATACCCATATCATTAGTTAAGACTCAGTATTAAGGTAGTAAATCATCAATCTTTGAAGGGATATCAATGCAATGGTTTTGTGGCTACTGAGCTGTGATGACAGTGTACCGACCTTTGATTCCCCTCTCCCTGATCATCTAGGTTCCCCCCCTTGTTTGTGCCTTTTGTTCCCCTAATTTGTAGCTTTCCCCTCCTTAGCTTTTACTCAGTTGCAGTCAACTGACACTTCTATTTCACCTGTCACCCATGTCAAACCACCGTCAGCCTCGAGACCTTCTTCTTGACGGCCCCCTTCCCTTTTCTCTCTCTCATATAAAAACCCTGTATTTCAGGTAAAAAAATAACAAGCAGTTCTTGACCCCATTTAAAATTGTCTCTGAGTCCAGCCTGTTCCCTGTCTAAAAAGTTAAAACTCTGCTCCAAGGCCCCCCCCTATTCCCCCTCCTTCCTCTCCACCTACTTCTTCCTTCCTCCGTACTGACTACCCCTTTCCTATTTGGCCACCCCTTTTCTTTCATTTCTACTCCATCCCCTTTTTCTTCAACCTATCAAATCCTCTTGTCCAACCGCTACCAGCAAATTCTGGACATTCAACGGTTGCAAGAAAAATCACCCCATACAACAGATCACATGATCAAACCTTAATTAAGGTTTGGTCACATAACCACAGCAATTTCTTATATATAGGGGACCCTCTACTACCATTTCCCCCACATTGTAACCATGCCTTGTCTCACCCCAGCTGTCTGTGAACATGTTCTTGCTCTACTTGATTCTGGCCATTCTGGCTATCAAATCCATGCTATCACTGGTGTCCATCCATCCACTGTGTCTAGAATTCACTCTATCTCTTGTCCTGATATCACTAAATCTATTGGTGGTTGTCCTTCAAAGCTTTCTGACACCAACCTTCAACATGCTGTTTGTCTTATCACCTCTAGGAAGGCAGAGAATATAGTTCAAGTTACCAAAGCTCTCAAGGACATCACCAACCAGGAGATCTCTGTAGAGACCACTCATCATGCCCTCAAAAGGTCTGGGATAAAAGCAGTAGTGAAGAAGAAGAAGCCACTGCTCAGCAAAAAGCATAGGAAGGCTCAATTAGACTTTGCTCTAGCCCATAGGGACTAGACTATGGAGGATTGGAAGCAAGTGGTATGGTCAGATGAAACCAAAATCAACAGATTGGGGTCAGATGGGAAGAAATGGGCTTGGAAAAAGCCAGGAGAGGGCCTTAGTGATTGATTGGTATAGGGAACTCTGAAGTTTAGGGGTGGATCTGTGATGATCTGGGGCTGTATGCTATGGGAGGGGGTAGGATATGCCTGCAAGATTGATGGTAGGATGGATGGAGACCTTTATATTAACATTCTGGAGGATGAGCTGCAAGCTAGCCTGGAGTACCATGGCAAGACTCAAGAAGATGTCATCTTCCTGCAAGACAATGACCCAAAACACACCTCTAAGAAGGCTCAGCAGTGGTTCAAAGACAACAATTTCCAAGTTATGAAGTAGTCTGCCCAGTCTCCTGACCTCAATCCTATTGAACATTGCTGGGATCACCTCAAGAGGAAGTTGGGGGAGAATGAGGCTCCTCCAGGTGGAATTTTGGAGTTGTGGGACAGAGTATA
>WSTP01000061.1:0-41765 GCA_019627735.1 Serendipita sp. 400
TGCTGTCATCTCGGCATCGTAAACCTCGGCTGTGGTTCCTAGTCCGGTAGAGCCTATGGCTCTCTCTATGCCCTTCGTGTACAGGGCCCACCCAGCTCCTGCTCGGTTGTGGCCTCCATCATGGATGAGGGATCCATCGGTGTATACTACGATGGCCCTCGAGTCATTGGCTATCCGGGCTATATGTTTCCGGTGTGCTTCTGCCGCTTCTTCCTTGCTGATTCCCTTGACGGCTGGTGAGACTTTGAATCGTTCCCCGTATCCCTTGTCTTGGATGTCGGGTCTCCACGGGTCAAGGATGTGGCCGGGTGAAGCGATTTCGATGTCGGTTGGTACCGTTGAGAGGAGGAGGTCGATGGGTGACTTTGTGGGGACGGTTGGGAAAGTGCGTTTGCGTTGAATCGGGGTGATGGGGAGTGGGGGTATGATGGGGTTGTGGTTTATCGGTCGGTTTCTGTATTTCTGTGGTAGTCGGTGGTAAGTGGGGTTTGAGTCGTCGATTTTTGCAGCCACACGTGCGGCTGCTCGTTGATAGATGTGGTCGAGTCGGAGGCTGAGGGGGGGAACCCCGGCTTCAGTTTCCATGGCAGTTGTTGGTGTGGTGCGGAATACGGGGAGTATCTTGCGTAGGCATAGGTTCTGAACCTTGTTGAGTGCCTTTGTATGCGTCTTTTTCCGTGTCCACCAGACGGGGGTTGCATATGTGATCGCTGGGAGTACACATGCGGTGTAGAGTGTCTTGACGTTTTCATGAGTCAGGCCGCTTACCGTGTTGGCTAACATCTGTAGACAACTGGCTGCAGCTAATCCTCGCTTAGCCAGATGTTTGATGTGGGGGTCGAATGTAAGTCGGGTGTCGAGGATGATCCCGAGCCATCTGATGTGTTCCTTCGGCTCGTACGCCCGAGTTTCTTCTGTGTTGAGGTTGGTTGGGAGGGTGATGGATGGTAGTTCGCCGGTTTTCTTGTTCTTGCGGGCGAAGTGAATGAAGTCGATTTTTTCCCCGTCGATTGACACTCCGTTCTCTGTTGCCCATTCAAGGACCTTGTTGAAGGCCTGTTGAAGTCGTCGTGTATTGTTGGCGAGGGATGTGGAGGAAGTGTGTAGTTTGCCGTCGTCGACAAACAGGTCGACCGTGATTGGTGTTTGGCGGTGGGTGTGGGTGTTGCGCGGGTCTGTGTGGAATTCGTCGTGTCTTCTCTCCTGGAAATTGTTGTACTCTTGCTCGAATACCTCGAGGAGCGGGGCGCTGTAGTAGTTGGCCAACACCCCCGATACGGGGCTGCCTTGTGGGCATCCTGTTTGTACCTGGGCTTGGGGATTTTGTACGCCGTCTACCCTTATTTCGACTCCCCTTTCGCTGACAAATGATCGCACCCATTTGCACAGGGGGAGGGGGATCCCTTTATTGCGAAGGATTCCCAGGAGGCGGGCGTGGTTCACGTTGTCGAAGTAGCCTGTAATATCAAATGTCAGTACACTTGTGAAAAGGTCATGGTTGTCAGCAGCTTTGATGTCGTGAAGTAGACATAATGCCGCGTCTGTGGTTGAACGGCCGGGCATAGCTCCGAACTGGGTCCGTGGGATTAGGTTGTATCTAATACCGTAAAAGAGGAGTCTGTTAGCGACTACTTTTTCGATCCACTTGCCCATTGTGTTGAGTAGGTGTACTAATCGCCATGCTCTTGGCTTTGAATAGTTTGGACCTTTGGACAGGACAGGGTTGAGGCAGAGTCCAAGTCAGTCTCTCTCTCCTGACTCTCCCTGTCTTTGTCTCCCGTCCAGCACGGCCGCCTCACGACCAGTCGGCGTTTATTTTATTTTGGATCAAATCGAAACAGCTACGTTGTTGCTTTGTTCTTCCTCTCTTTATTTCTTGCAGCTGCAGCTGTTTGCCTCTCTTCGAGCAGTTCTCACGATAGCCCCCATCCAATCGTAAATCGACGAGGAGCAATACTCGGACGATTTTCGAGCTCTTTTCACTCGAAGCAAGATTTCTAAATAATAAGAAATAAGAATCAAAGTCGTACATACGTGGTCCCGCCAGCCACTTTCACTTCTTTGTTCCCGTCCACTGCCTTCGTTCCGCCAGCCGAACCGACCTCGCCCATTAGACACAGACAGCTCGATCCAGCGTCGTCTGCGATTTCGATGGATTCTGGACCTTTGAGTCCATTTCACGATCCAGAGAAACCGTTTACGACCACCAGACCTCTCCACGAGATCAACGATTCCAACACGACTAGACAGGATCCAACGACGCCAACTACGAGCACGAATACGAATGCGAACGCGATTCTCAATCCATCCGTCGTCTCATTTCCATCCTCGGATATCCACCTATCCTCTCCTTTCACCTCTTTTTCGGTAGAAAACCCAATAGGACCTACGTTAGGCGATGGTGATGAGCTGGTCCCCCTCGGGCTCACAGCAGAGCGGAAGGAAAACGAGACAGAGTCTATTTCACATTTATTCGATCCGACTTCTTCTCCTTTTCTTCCGGAACGGAAATTAGCCTCACAGTCGCCACCACACAGCGATCGGCTCTTGTTTGGTTCCACGAGCGATCCGGAACTGGTCGAGGGGACAAAGCAGCGAAAACGCAACAGTCGGTTTCGGAAGAGGAGAGAAAAATGGATGGGCGATCTCGAGGAAAAAGGAGAGGAGGATGAAATTCGAAAGGGCGTTCGGTGGGGTGTCACGCCGCCTTCAGAAGAGGACGGGACGATGGGTCATTATTATCGCTATGAAGGAGACTCGTCGTCAGACTCAACCCCATGGGCAGGTAGCGCAGATGACGAAGACAATGGAGGACACGATGCAGAAGAAGAGGCAGAGACTAGCGATGTCTTGGGTGTACATCACAAGCTATCGATTCGTCATCCAGCGAGGAGAAAGAGAATCCAATCCCATCATGATCCACCCTATCGTCCTTTGAACACATCCCTCGTGCGGTCTAGTACCACCACTCCTGGTACGACCAAGGCCTTGACGGGGCCTATACATCCCCCTCGAAGACGGAGAAGTCGCTCGTTAAGCGGAGACGAGTTGTTTGTGTTCATGACCCCAGAGGCCTGGGAACGCGCAAGGAAGACTCGAATCGCTCAGTTGGACCAGTATCACGCTCGTCCACAGCCAGTCTATCTGCCTGATCCGTCATCCTCTCTACTATCCTCAGCGACACAAAACACGACACAGCATTCTCCGTCAAGGAGGACCAGCGGTGGAATTTCGATGATCCCCGTACCGATGATTCCGGAAGACGGAAGGTTGGCAATCGACCCTCCTGTCATCGTGGATTCGCCGAGAATGGGTGTAGAAAGCGGGCTAGAGTTGGACGGGGAGGTGCAGCCACACGCTCACCCTCCACCTTCGATGATCCCATCTCAACCCGAACCGCCGCCGCCACCATTACCACCACAAGGAAAACAAACTCCTGATCCGTCACTGCTGACACCGTCATTGTTGCTACCACCGCCGTCTGGTGCAGACACTATTACTACTACTGTTCCAAGTAGTCCTTCGTTCCCACCTCTCCCGACCCCGAGTCTGTCGACTTCATCTCTGCTTTCGGTCGGTTCGAGTACGACGTCTATTCCCAAATTTACGCCACCGTCTAATTTTGTACAATCACCCAAACCTGCCGTTTTACGCGTAGGTCCTAAAGATCGTTCGACTCATCATCAACAATCACCTGTTCTTACTAGTGCAAGACCCGCATCTACATCGCATCCATCTAGTTCTCATCACAATTTAGCATCTTCTCCTCGTCTTATGTCCCCTCGTCTCAGGTCTCCCCGTCTCACGACCACGTCTCCCCGTCTCGTTTCGTCCTCTCCGCGCTCTTCTCCATCTAATCTGTATGCTACAACCACGAACACCTACCTTCCTCGCTCAGATATCGGTTCGCCCAAGAAGTCCGCATCGTCACGTCTCTCTCGCCAGTCCTCGTTATCTTCCTCTTCCCATGTAAACTCTGGTGGAAGTTGGTCTAAGGAAGGAGGAGCCACCGTTCGCCTTCAACGGACGGGCAGCCGTCGACAACCGATACCTTCCACAGCGAACTTTGACGGTCGAAAACCACAAGGGATCTCTTCCAGTGCAGAAAGTCGAAGGCAACAGTATTTACCCAATCCAGCACACTCACCACCGGTTTTTATTTCCCATGCGGCACTCTCTGGTTCTCAATGGCAACAGCGCCTGCAGCAGCAGTATTATAGTCAACAGCAACAGCAACAGCAACAACAGCAACAGCAACATCAACCCGCTCCTTCATATCAGCAACAGGCGCTTGCTCACCCTTCGCGTCCCACTCATCAGCCCTCCTCTTCAACGAGTTCGAGGGCGACGACGATGACCCAGCCTTCACCACCAAACCCAGTCTCTCTTACAACCTCGCCGAGGTCACCAGCTGGACATTCTCTCTCACCTCGGACGCCTCAATCGACGATGCTCTCACCTGCACCGTTGCCCTCCATGTCGATCTTATCACCACATCCCCCTCATCCTCACACCCATCCACATCCTTCTCATCACCACCAATCTTCGTCTATCTCTTCTTCGATAGCAATCCTTTCGCCTCCTTCGTCCCAACCGGCCTCCATTCTCTCTCCCAAATTGCTTCCCTATGCTTCCATTATATCCCCAAAATCCCTGCATCATGTATCGATGCCATCTCCGAAATTGTTGCCGGCGGTTTCGATTTTGGAAGAAGGGGAGAACGGTGGCGTGGGAGGCGGTGTTGAAGTGGGAATTGGGGGGATTGGTGACGAAGATGATGTACAGGTTGACCCACCCCATCGATCAGAGTCACCAGGGTGGCAGATTGTAGGGTCTAATCAGAGCTGGGCGTCGCCACGGTTCAGGCCCACCTCTTCCTCAAGTATGATCATCGCTCCAGGGCCGATTGGGTCAACATCCGCCTCCACTGTAGTTCTACCCTTGACCTCGTCAACGGGGTCGGGTGTGGCGGCGACTGTGGCAGAGTTTTCCAACCCATCTCTTGCGAGTCTCGTCAAAAGTCCGGCTTTTACGCCGTTTAGCTCTGTTCATTTGCAAATCGACGAGATGCCAACAGAAGGAGATTCAGAAGATGAAATAGAACGGCAACAGCGACAAAATGCGAGTGATAGACCTATGACGGGGGTGAAAGACAGCCAGGCTCAAGGCGGCTCAACATCGGCGGCTACTAGCCAAGCGGCGCTCGCACAAGGAACTCCGGGGACTCACACTGAGAATGCTCAGACTCCCCCAAGCGAGCAGTCGAGAGTCCATACGGTGCTACCCACTCCATCTCCACGTATAGGTTCCACCTTGGGATCTGATGGAGGTGCCAAGGCCATAACCACGACAACAACTACGGCGCAATCGACCATCGCTCAACTCGTTCAACAACCACGACCACCACAATCGGTTGTTCAGGTGCCCATCACGCCTATTTCGAACCTAGGAGAAGAAGACGCCGTTGTTGGCGATCTTGGAGGGAGTGGCAGTGGGAGCGCTAGGATTAGCATGTTGGGGTTGGACGAACCGCCCACACCTCCCGCTACGATCTCCGACGCTCCTCTCCCTCCCGAAGTGATCGAAGAGGCGCTCGAAAAGGCAATCATGCCCTGGTCTCGAAAGGAGCGTGAAGACCGGTTTGGAGTCCTCCCGATGAGAAAGATTGTCAAGCGGGTCGAAAGGGGTCAATGGGAAGGTTGGAAAGTGGATGATGTCCCCAGGGAGAGCGCGGTTCGTGGTCATTGTTATTTTTCTTTCCGTTACGTGAATAGCTGACGTGAATGATTTCCCTTTCTTTGTGGTGGCGTGCTTAGCTATGGAGACTCGTTCGTGCTCAGAGATGTCAGTATTTTTCTTCCTTTGACATCAGGTCTTATTGTTAAAAAAAATGAACGCTGACGGTCTCTTATTCATTCGTCTGATTCGTGCATCGGGTTTATCTAGTGTGGACTCAAGGAAACTCCGAGCTGTTCAAGCTAAAGCATCCATCTGGACTTCCTCGCGATCATAAGTTCCCTAAAACGCAGTTTGTCGAAGACGGTGAACCATTGGTTCGTCTTTCTTTTCTGCGTGTCCCATATATCTCGTTTTCTTATGGCTTTTAAATAGAAAGCGATCGAGATCCTTGTGCAGAGCATCCTTCTCGACCCTCGCGTTGTCGCGTTCAAGTCTCCGGAAGCACGCAAGGACTTTATTGAGCAAGTTGCTTGGCAGATCTTGTACGTCCCTCGATATGGCCTATATCTTGGAGTACACGACTAATGGGATTTGTTATTTCCTCTACATGATGATCGTTTAGTGCCGATGCTCGCCACGTCGGATGGCAGGAATTGACTAATGAAGGGATTCACTTGGACAATGTATTCGCAACGGCCGACGCTCGCTCGCATGCCACGGGTTTGTATGGTGGGGCGATCAGTACTCGACGTGCATTGGCGAGTTTCATCCGTGAGTCCGATTCTCTCTCCCACATGGCTCGGTATTTCTTTGGTTTAACAAGGATTTGTCCTTTCTCAGGCAATCACATCGTTTTGGCAATCTTGGAAGAACAGGATGGGTTCACGCAAAGGGCCATCTTAAAGTACGGAAGAGCATTGGATATAATCGATTGGGTCAATCAAGCGCTCGGACCAGCTCCGGATAAAGTCCTATATGGGAAAGGGGATGCTAAGCAGCGTGTTGAAGTCGTCTATGAGGGGGTATTTGGTCGTGCTGTACAGTGAGTAATGATTTTTAGTAGTGCCTCAATTGCCAACTCATATGTTTCCAACTTTGGTAGAATCCGTCTGGGTCATACACTCGTTGCTGTAAGACCGTGCTCAATCCTGCGATCGTCTCTGAGATAGGATGCTAACGATGTATATCATAGCAATACAACTTCATCAAGCGAGAGAAGCGATATTCACCGTTACGCAACGATCTCCTTGCAGAAATTCTCCAGGGTTCTCTGAACTTGTTCGAATCGATTGGAAGTCTGGTTATGAATCCCCATGTGCAGAAAGACCTCACGATTGAGGTTTATGTTTCGGACTTTGTCTATCGTGCGTTAGCCTCCACCTCATGCCCTAGGCTTTGTACTGATGATTGCATTTTAGACGTCGCTCATGCACATTTGTAAGCATTTGTTTCTGTTTGGTCCTTCGTATTTTCGCTAGCCACGAAATTTATTTTTTTTCCAGTTTCCAAGGGTTCTATGGTCGAGAGAGCACAAAAATTATTCTCGACTTGGGCCAGGCTAGTCCTCGCGGTGGTCGACCAGCGACAGAGATTGCAAGGGAGAGAAGCGCGTCGAGTGCCCAAGCTTTTATTCAAGCCGCGCTATTGTTCCCCCAGGACGAAGAAGAGAGGATCCAGTGTTTTGAGATGGCCCTCGAAGAAATGCTCAAGGTTCGTTTTTTCTCCTTCTGTTCCATGCGTGAAGGCGACCTGGATGGACGTGTCTGATACGGTCCTCTCTTTGACTGCGTAGGTCGGGGGACTTCGCGTCGGAGAAGTGCTGGCCATTTATGACTCATTAAGAGAGGCGCGCACCACCACCGATAAGGTTTGGAATCATCGGGCTCCAGATGATGACGACGAAGTGAATGAGGCGGAACTTGGGCTATTCGATGAGGAAGCGACAGCGGCTGCCAAAAAGAAGAAGAAAAAGAAGAAAAAGAAGAAAGAGGCGGCCCCGTTGGGAACGGTGGCTGGAGATGGAGAGGCGATCGCTACTACTTCCACCGTGGTTGGTAGTACTACCAATGGTGAAAAGGCGAGCCCTCCATCCAGCACAGCTATAGTCACCGTCCCTCGCGACCCAGCGACGCCAAAGACGCCTGGATCGACCCTTTCCCAGACTCAGCCACACACAGCTCCGATCCTTCCATTCCTCGACGCACGCGCGGCGCTTCTTGACAACTGGTTCAATACGCTCAATAAAAGCCAGGGTGAGAAGCGGATTATGAATGGAGATGTTCTTCATCCTGCACCGAATCTACGCGGGCGGCCTGAGGTAGTCTGGACGGATGTGACGGATGACGAGGGGGATTTGGAGGAGATGGAAGAGGACAGTGCGAGTGTACCATGGGCTAGCTGGGGCATGAAGAGCCTCAAGACGACAAAGTGGGGAGACTTGATGAAGGATGGCGGGGGTAGTCACTCCAGTGGAACGAAGCAATCGGGAACCAAGACTAATGTCTCCCCGACCAAGAGGGTAAAAATCTCGACGGAAGCCCCCAGTGTTGCCCCAGCATCTGCTACTGGTCAAACGACCGCGCTGCCTTCTGCTTCCTCCTCAACTTCCACCGGTATCCCAATCCCGTCTGCGGCTTCAAGACTCACCCAAACTCCTAAAAATCTTCCAATGCCACTCGGATCAAGCCCCGAAAAGATCAAGGCCGCTATCAAAGCAATCAAGGACTCTCCGGCGAGAATTCTTGCCACATTGGCTCCTGAAGGTTCACCCAAGAAGAGCTTAGCGGGACGAAAAATTCCTGTCGAACTCTACGAGCTGCTCAAGTCGCCGGATCTCAAACCACTGGAGGATGCTCTGAAGGAGGCGGAAGCGGAAGTACAGGCCCAAGTGCAATCTCAGCAAGGAGGGTGTAGCCCTACGAAGGAGAACCCAGAGCTAATGCTCAAACCCGCTGCTAGTCATTGGGATCGACCGACACCGTGGAGTATCGTCCAGAGACTCACAAAGCAAAAGCTGTTTGCGATCGATTTGGACGCATTTGATGCTGTGAAGAGGAAACCAAAATGAGAGAAATTAAAAAAAAAAAAGGGTTGCGATGGATAGAATATTCGTATCAGTCGGCTGGCCGCAACCCGAAAGAGGCGAATCGAAGGAAGCAATAAAAGGGAACCAGGTTTCCCTGTACTTAACGGTATCGACGAGCAGGACGAAAGTGACGAGTAGACATGCTATTGTTATCCAGTGGTCGCGTTTTGCCTGCCCGGAAGTGTAGGTGTATATCAACGTTGCAATGCTTGGCTCATCATGTTTGGACCCCGACGATTATGATTTTTTGAGGTTTGTGTATCCATTGTATTTGTTTGAAAATACTACATTTCATCACTTTTTTTTTTGGGACTTGGGCTGTATCTTTGAAGCATAAGTTGGGCAGAGGTGCTGGCTGTGGTCTCAGTGGGGCCGCTTGTCCACCTCGACGGACTGACATCATGGACAAGACACAGGAGTGGCGCCTTGGCTCCTGCTCTTCAAACTTGGACTCAACCACAACAAGGATTTTACTCCTCAGACATACCTCACAATGACAACCACAGAGCCCCTTGTAGCAGCTCCCCCTCCCATGCCACCAGCGGTGTCTACTCCCCCGATTCTCACTCGCCAGAGTTCCATGAGGACTGTGGACATGCACATCCCTGGTGCATGGGTAGGCACGAATCCGAGTACTCCAGCCCCTATTTCAGAAGACTTGAAATATTTTGGTGAGACCCTCAAGACGCTACCAACTACCGTCCAAGGATACATGCGTATGTCTCCAGCGTACTGTGACGACGTAGACCCGAAACTCACTCTATCTCCCTATCTTTCCGCTCATTACGTTTCATGACGACAGCGAAGAAGGAAGATGGTTCACCGGCAACAGCCGGGGATTTAAAGGAAAAGGCAATCTCAATGGTCCCCGCGAATGTCATGAATACCGTGACAAACTATTTGCGTACGTATATGACCCTGCAGTTTCGAGTATTAGCGCTCATTTCGTCTTCAGCTGCATCGATGCAGCCCACCATGAGTCCCACAGCCGCAGATAAACTACCAGAACCGACTTCTACTTTGGACGAGGATAAACCAGTGGATTTATCTCCAACTATGAAAGATCGCGTTGCAGCCATAGTGCCCGCTAGTGCTGTCAACACAGCTGCCACATACCTCCGTACGTTTTTGTTATGCATGTGCACATATTTCTCATCGTTGAGGATAGCCACAGCGATAAACCCTGCTGTTGGTCCCACTGCAGCCGATGCCCATCCAGCGAACCATGTCGACGATCAGATCCTTCCTACAAATAATTTCGATCATCCACCAACTTCAAACGAGTACCAAGAGCTAGAGGAAAAGGAAGCTACCGCCAACAAGACGTGGACAGAGGCGGCAGCATCAATTCTACCAACGGGAACTGTAGGCGCCATATCGTCATATCTCCGTACGTCAGGCGAACCTCATTTTGGATATGGATACTTACGTCATGACAAACCACTGTTACAGCTGCATCCCTTCAGCCAGAATCCCTGAAGAGGGAGGATGTACCGACACCTGTTGGCACCCACGAAAACCTCAATGGACCTTTACCCCCCGTACCTAAAGCAGATGATGCTGTGACGTCTGCTAATGCACCACTCGTTGGGTCTACTGTCTCACCCGACGCCGATGTTCAAGAAGCTCTCTCGAATGCCGCCAACCCGGACCAATACAAGACGACCATCACTTCCCCTACTTCAGATTCTATCTCTCAGCCCTCAGAGCGCACGATCGATGCCAACAGTGTTGTCGCGAGCACTCAAGCGGTTGGTGGACAAACCCCCGTCACCCCAAATTCCGAGGCTGAAGGCGATGGTTATCCAGAACATGGCAAGAAAGGTGTCGCTGGAGTCGCAGCCTTGGCTGCGGGCGGTGGGATTGGCGCTTTTGCGGTGGATCACGGTCTGAAAGACCAAAGGGAGGCCGCCATCGTTCAGGAATCGGCTCCTTATCGACCCATTACAAGTGAAATGCAAACGCCACAAGATTCGTTCGCTCATGTTGTTATACCCGCAACGCCTGGTGCAGGCCTCAATGAGCAGGAGATGTTCGACCAAAAAGCTGCCAGTGGACTATCTCCTAAAAAGTCACATAAGAAGGATAGGAGTGGTTCGATGAGCGCTGGCGAAGCGAGCCCATCGAGCCCCACGAAGAGTGGCGGCGTGTTCAGTGGTATTCGAAAGTTGACGAAGAAGAGGGATAGAAGCGTGAGCAAGGGTCACTCTAGGGATCCTAGCGCAGATCACTCCGCCCTAAAGGATGTACCGGCGACGGGAGCTGAGACCAACTCGAACTCCACTGGTGGGTCAGAGGACGCTAGTCCTACTTCGGACAAGAAGGAGAGAAGCGTACTTCACAAGGACCCTCCAGCCGGCTATCGATCACAGTTTCACGAGGGCGAAGAAAATGACCCAAGTTATAGTGGCGCGACGGGATCTATCGGCAGGAAGTCTACCCTCAATACTAACTCAAGCTCGAGTGCAGCTCAAGAGACGCAAAAGTCTCCCACCATGCTCTCCAATCCGTTCTCTCCCACTCTTCCCCCTAGCTCCCCAACAAAAGTCGGCTTGAAGGACAAGATTAAGGGCGAACTCATGGTCGTCCAAGGCAAGCTCTCGCGAGATGAGAGTCTCAAGGAAGCCGGCGAGAAGGTGAAAAAGGGCATCGCATAATTTCGGCACGATGGATCATGGATTCAGTATCGGAGAAGTTGTATTATATGTCCCATAGTATATGCATATTCTACCCAGTGTTAAGTAATATGATTGTTTACTGGTTCACAATAACAATATCGTCATTAAAAATATCATGTCCATGAGCAGACTCGCATCATTATCGTCATCGTCGTTATCGTCATCAACATCGTAAATCTACTTTGATTCAACTTGAGCCACCAGGTTTTGGGTTCCCGTTCCGGTCTTGAAGCCTCTCCCTAAAGCACCACGCAGGGCGAGGCTCTGAATCTTGGTCTTTACCTAAACGAAAAAAGTATGAGAAAGGAATAGACGTAAGAGGATGATCGTTTCATACCTGAGCTGGTGTCAGAGTAGGATCTTCGCCAAGCAAGAGAGCAGAGAGCCCCGCGACATGAGGAGCAGCCATCGATGTTCCGCTTAGAACGGCGGAACCGGTATCCGAATTGATACCACAAGAGATAATGTCCTTTCCTGGTCCGAATACTGCGACCTGTGTCCCAAAGTTGCTAAAGGAGGGCACTTGATCGCGCACGTCCATGGCGCCGACGGAGATGGCCTCTGCGACTCCAGCAGGACTCGAATCTCCCACATCGACACCATCATTTCCAGCTGCGACGACGACGACAACGCCTTGCGCGATCAACGCCTTTACGGCTCTATCCAGCGAACGGGAGTTGCCTGATCCACCGAGAGACATGTTCACGACGGCCGGGCGGAATCCAGTTCCGGGCGATGTAGAGTTAAGAGACGTAGGGAGTTGGTTCAACAACGTGAAATTGTTCACGTTGGCGACGGCACGAGCACGAAGAGTCGGAGGGCTGACGACGGCTTGAGCACCTCCAGCTGTGGCATTGTTGTTGCTGTTGCTGTTGGTCGACGTCTGGTTCGCAAATCGTTCGGAAACGAGACTCAATCCGCTAATGATGGCACTGATCGGTCCTGCTCCCTGGTCGTTCAAAACCTTGACGGCAAAGACATTTGCAGATTTGGCAACGCCAAAGAAAGAGCCTGCAGTCGTGCATGCTACATGTGTACCGTGTCCATCCCTGTCAGTCCCTTGTGCCCCATTGACAAACGTCTCTAGGAATTGAGCCCGGTTCCCAAAATCGTCATGAGTAGTTCGAATGCCAGAATCGAGGATATAGATGTCCACGCCTTTCCCAGCGGTGGTAGGAAATGTGTAGGAAAAGGTTGTGTTTGTCGGGTCAAAGTTGCGTGCAGGAACGCTGAGGGGAGTGGTAGAAGAAAGACGGGAAAGACCCCATGGTGCGTTGGATTGTTGTGTCAGCGAAGCTACAGATTTTTGAAGTATAATGTCTGAATTCGGTATTTTTAGTACGGGAAAAGGATACAGCCATACAAAAGCTCACCTTCTTCGATCCATGCAACTTCGTTTTGTGCTCGAAGAATATCCAAGGATTGTTCGTCAAAGTGCCCTGCTACTCCGTTGAATACAGCGGCATCCCATTGATGAACGACACCATTTTCGTCGTCGTCCACCGCCTTTGCAGACACTTTGGGTGTTGAAGTGGCGAGAATGCGGTTCAACCATGTGAGCCTGTTTGCTGGATCAACAGTATTGTCGCGAATGGAGACAATGTAACGCGTGGTGCTCGAATCCGAGCGACGGTAAAGGGGTGCCAATGGCCTCGATTGTGGTAGCGGCGCACAATTGGCAAGGTGTAACACGAGTAAGAGAGTTGTAAGGATGGAAGCAAACATCGTTAAGTATCGAAACAAGTGGTTTGTGAGTGATGAGGATGTGAAGACTAGTGAGTAGAAACCGACAAGGGGGTGGACGAAGGGGAAGAAGAAAGTGAGTGAATACCGCTAGCGGTCGTTTATTGTCGTTAATAATCGTAAAAAAGGAAGAAAAAGAAGAAGAAACCAAGAGAAGAGCAAGAGGGACGGATGAAGGGAAAAGGAGAGAGGGGATTGAGCCCAAACCTTTATAGTGGAAGAGAACCAATGAGGCTTTGGCGCGTCAATGGGGCAAACAATAGTCTTGTGGTTGCCATGATTTTTCAATGTTTAAAGCGCTCTGGACCTCTGGATTTCATGCGGCGTGCGTCCAATCTGGAAACAGCGAGGGCGACGTCAATGGGCTTTCCTGAACAGCACCTTTAAACCGCCAGTCATAGGATCCCGAATCATCCGAATTTACTCTGAGAAAGTCTTGGGCAGTTCAACTCTCGGATAAATACGCGTAAAGAGGGATAGGTTCCACCCAGAGCGAGCCTATTGAAGTGGTAAGTCAAGACGCCCATAGAGTTGTTTATGTAAACAGCGGCTGAACAAGCTCGAAGGCCCTGGAATACTATGGTAGCTCGAAAGCATCAAGCTGGACAGCCAAACGCGTCAGCCACAGAGCCCAGAGCCTGTCGTCAGAGTCCTACTTGTGCTTGGACCCGACTGTCTCTGCGCCTTTCCAAAGGTGCTCGCACAGCTGATCACAATCAGTGAGGAATCAGATATAACACTCGATTTATGAACAAAAACCGCCGCAATGCACCAAATCCATCACCCGTCGTTCACCATACCAAGGCAAGCAAGCCCAGCACGTCTTCAGCGTCTGAATCTGAAGGTCATGTCGTGTATCCGCAACTAGTCAAGTAAGTATCCCAATAATCTCTATCGCCAGAATAGACTCCTCGTCTATCGCATAACCGAGCTGATGTCGCCGTTTTGCTTGTTATGACAGACCAGATTCACGATTAGAGACAGTAACAAAGACATTTCGCAACATAATCTCATCATTAACTACAAATGCCTCGTCCAATGCGAATAACTCGACCACCGACGAGTCACAGTCACCTGCTGGTTTCGGATCTTACGCGCCCTCGTCAGACGCCGACTCTGTGCACGATGTGCAGAACGACATTGCTTGGATGGATTGGGCCTATATTGAAGATCGGTACGTGTGGTTCATCAAGGGAGATTGCGAGCGCTGAACTTGACGATCTGTCTTCTCCAATGTGTCGAAACGTGTGAAACGTCATCACTTGTGCCATCTTCACTCCACGGATAATAGACCTCTACTATTGCTAGCATATCGCCCGAGTGGCTTCCAAGTCTGGGATCTCTCAAACCTCGATAAAGCTCGGGAGGTCCTTCATTTACCTTCCATTGGAATTGTCATCTCAGCGTGTGTTCAACCATCATCTACTGATACACATCAGCCACGACCTCCAAGACTACTTCTGCTCAACAGAACCGGTGATGGGACCATTTTCCTCGTATACGATCTCCATTCGTATGCTTGTATCAAGAGGGTGGAGGTTTCAAACGCCAAAGCGGTTCAGGCGAACCATAAATTCATCGCTATATCCGCTGAGTCGACAGCTGGCAACAATGCGACCGCAGGATTGCATATTTTGTCCGTTTCTGACGACTACAAGCTTATCTACACAATCAGCAGTGGTCTTCTATCCCCTCATACCCTTACGGACCCTCTCTTTCATCTCTCGTCCAACCGACTTCTCGCATATTCCTCAGCCATCCCGCCCGCCCACCGGATCTCGACTCAATCCCCGTATACCGGAACATCTTATCCGCCTACTTCTGTCAACGAGGGGACTCCAATTCCGAAAGTAGGCTCTGGAGCCACGTCTGTTTTGACCTCTGGCCTTGCCTATGTTGGTGGTGGTGTCATAACGGGTGCGATGCGCCTAGGGGCTGGTGTAGTTGAGGGGGTGAAGCTTGGCATCAACGCTTCAGGCTATGGTAATACTTCAAGTGCAGGTCCTTATCAACGGTCGGACGTGGAGAGAGGTGCATTCTCCAGAAGTGCTCCTGCATCGCATCCATCGCCGCTCTCGAGTCGTGGTCATAACCGTAAAGGTAGTGGCCAAAGGAGGTCAGCCGTCAGTGGTCCTGGGTATGTTCCCGGAGAACAACAACCGGAATCGGATTCTGGACAATGGATTACCATTATCGACTTGGAACCATTGCTCGCACCCATGGAGGCACCGTCTACCGACAATGCGGATCACAGAGATCATGCAAACGCTGGACAGTCTTCCTCCAGGTTGTCAAGATCCTCCAGTTTCGTTGTCAATCAACCACCCCTAACACAACTATCAGAAACCTTTATAAACGATAGAGATCCTGAGCTGGTGGCCGAGTTTCGGTACCTTCCATTGACCTCTTTGGCATCGACTCTGATCCATCGAGGTGGGGGGTCATCGGCATCGACTTCAAACACCGATGTTAGGACGAGCAGCTTGGTGCCCGCTTCATTAAATGCCGATGATCACATGAATTCTGCAGTCTCAGCCGTTCAATGGAGCCCAAGCGGAACGATGCTTGCAATCGGTGGTCGAGATGGAGGGAGCCTGAAAGTGTTCCGGGTGGTTCGAGCTGGACGATTGACCCCAACTCATGCCACTCATGACAAGAGAGTTGGCTCTAATCACGACGAGGAACGACTGAAAGACAGAGTGCAGCTCATTTATGAATTGCAGCGGGGTATGACACCCGCCATTGTCCATGGAATTCGATGGAGTGGAGATGGACTTTGGGTAGGTTTGATCAGCGATAAGGGAACCATTCGTCAGTCTGTTTATACCATACTACTGGTACACACTCACATTTTTTGAACACGTCTAGACGCCTTTCCTGTCATCCCCGACGGTGGTCACCCTGGTGGACGTTCCCATATACTTGGGCGACTCACGAATAACGATGGCATTTTTAAGGTTAGCGAACCCCTTCCACCTGATTCGTCCCCTGACATTTCCTCAGAAGGATGCGCCCATTCGGCTGTCAGCACTGTGTCGACTTCGACGCCCATATATTCCCTCACCGGAAACAACATCAAGTGGGAGCGCTGAGATCGATACTGAAGTTGTCATTTCTCAGGACTTTCGGTATCGATTATCGCCATTTATATTTCTTCCTCAGTCCATTTCACGTATATCTCATCGTCTTCCTTCTCCTCTTCCGCAATCCGCTACCAAACCGATAGCCATTGCAGAGGAGACATCGCATGAAACAGAAGATGGATTCCAAGACCTTCTTGCATTCGACCGAGAGACCGGTCTCCTGGCCCTGCAAAGAATACACTTGAGACTAGCTGGAGGTCGCGAGAACACGGTGCCTGATACAAACGCCGGAAAGCAGATAGAGAGAACCAGCACATTTGCCTATCATAATGCCACCGGGGTTCCAATCTCTGACGAAGGACGATCGTCTAGTGCCATACCCAGCAGCCTTCCAACAGCGAGCCTCCTGAGTGGTGTTGCTCGTTTGTCTGCCTATGCACGTAACCGAGACCTGCAGTTACCTTTCTCTTCGACATCTTCACGATTGACATCTACAGACTCGGTGATTGCGAGCTGGTCGCTGCGAAGAGGGGATGACTGGAAGGAGTACAGGCAGCCATGGTCGTCGTTGTCAGATACTCGCAAGAAGCCAACTCGAGGGTACGCGATCAGTTTCTCCCCACTGTATGGTAGCTTAATATTTTGTTATAAGGTCTCTTTTCCATGCAGAGGTGACCCCATCCAGCACTCATTTAGGTCGTGTTCCTCGCCCAATATACCTATCTCACCAATTCCAATTCTCTGCACTCGCCAACGACTACCATGCACTAGTCAGAAAGCTCGACTTGGATCCTCCTTCTGTACCTCTACTTGCTCGTAAAGAGAGTGTGATCGTCAGGCCTGGCGAAGGACTTCCCCACGAAGCTCGCTATGGGGCGAATACTCCCAGTGATTTCGACTCTGATGCTCACTTCCTCGGAACGAACCCACATCTTCTCGACTTGACGGAGAGCCCTCTTCTCGGGGGGAATCTAGGACTCGCTATTGACAATGCTCCTTTTTCGTCGAGTCTCGCCAGTACGAACAGCGTTAGCTCGCATTCTCGAGGCAGTCGACCAGGAACTCGTCGATCTTTCGACGACAACTTGACCTCGGCAATGGAATCTCAACTTCAACTCCATGCCTCCTACTCACCATCTGGATCTTCCTCTGATATTGCTAGCCCGGGACACGTCATCCCAATGCTCCCCAATGGGCGACCGGGTAGCAGTGGAAGTGGGAGCGGACTTGCCACTGGGATAGATGCGGTAGTACGTGGAACTACTCGGGTCGGGAAAGAAGTGTGGGGAGGCTTGTCCAATGTCCGAAGCCCCCGTTTACTACCCACTAAACGGAACAGTGCCACCGCCGATCTCCTCAAGTTTGACGAGGAAGAGGAAATGTTCATCGTAGATGACCTCGATGTCGCGGCCGAAGCTCAAATTGGATCGCCACAAAAGACGTTCACAGCTATACCGACCGCTGATTCTACCCTCAAGAAAGATGAAAGTATCGCCACTATAGCGCCCGGGACCTGGTCAGTCCCTGGTTCGGTAGCCTATCCACGAATGACAGATAGTGGGATGACAATTACTGGCTCATCTAGACCACGTGCCGGGTCACAGACTCCTGGGTCAACGGATGACCCTAGTTGGGTTGAACAAACAGATGTATACGTTCAGGCAGTCGAGGAGGATGCACGCTTCCACGATGTGACAGGGATCTTGGACGAGGAGAGGGAGGAAAGAGAAAATATGCAGCAGAAGATGGGTCAGATGAGTACTAGTTCACCAATTGCGCCGGATGTTCCCAACACTCGGAGCGGCAAGAAAGGTGTTGGACGAAAGAAGAGGAAATGATTTATTGGCTTCTGGGTTACATTTGTGTCATTATTGACTTGTTTAGGTTCTACTTTGGTGATATATCTGGAAAGATGTCTAATATACTTGACTTATATCTGGACATTCTTGATCCCCTAGCGAGACGCCAGGGTGATATTTATCGAATACAGCGATACTGCTTTAGGCCCACTTTGACCTTGCCCGAACCCTCAACGAACTGCAGTTGAACAGAAATGGTTTACCTAGGAGTTCAATAATGTGACAGATTCATCGTATGAGTATCACAGTCTTTTCAAGTCGAGTGTCCGCAGCTCTCCTGGTGGATGTAGTAAGGGAGTCTGTCGAAACGTTGAATGAATCCACACGTCGAAATACGTAAGAAATGAGTGCGTGTTCAAGCCCATTCCACTAAATGAGCTTGATGGACAATAAGCGGATGGAAGATGTGCTAAGATCCCAGCATATTGACTCACACGCGATAAATAGAAAGAACGGTCGCCAGGCGTGGCCTAAGCAACTTTATAACAGCGAATAGGTTGGGCTCCTCGCATACCTTCCGAATGGTTGCGCGACTACAAGTAGAAACGAATCTGTGAGGCTAAATCTAAATGCACCGGATGTTCAGTGAGGTTTACTTCAACTTTTCCGCGCTTCGAGAGAGCCTTCCCTACGTATACCTAACTCGAAGCCTCCAAGCTTAAACCTCCAATAGAGCTTGTGACTCGAGTGATGCGCCGGTAAAGGTCCAGCGTACCGGTGGGTTAATGAACACACATGGGTTTGAACAATTATAAGGCGCTTTGTTCGGATGAAAGATCTGCAGTGAATATTTGCGAGTAGTCACAGAAACAACACGACAATTTGTTAAATATAACGGACTGAGTAGATGAAGTAGAGCCCACTACAAAGGAGCATGGCTCACTGTGTCGTGGATAATACGTTACTACAGGTCATCAAACGCTCTATCTAGTCGTTTCGAGGAGTCCAAGGTGTGACAAGTTCATACCTCTCCGCATTCGTATCTCGGGTCGCATGAGTCCCCGCAGCAGCACTCAATTCCGCGACTGCTTGTTTGGCCGCAGAACTTTTGCCCTTGATTCGGCTGAGAGCCCCTAATAGACCGGTCTTATTTGTTCCACCATGTTTATTTGTATTAGTCACGTTTGTTATTTTTTCTGCAGGAGAACGGTCGTCTTGCACTGCAGCATTGGCAGCCGCCGCATTGGATTTCGAGCTTCCAAGAGCGTATTCCTCTGGATAGAATTTCTTGATCGCTTTCGCCAGCCGCTTGATACCGGGAATTTGGGAAGGAATTACCGACCGTGGCGACAGTTCTGGCCGCTCAGTACCATTCACTGTGACGGCTGGTGGTGAGGAGGTCGACTGATGGTCACCAGGAGTTCCTGATTGATCCTGTCCTTCTTCAGAGCGCATTCCACTTCCTTTACGAATCTTCGACTGGGCCTGGCGATCACCATCGTTCTTCTCTTCGGCAGTTTTCCCCTTCCCATGACGTCGAGAGAGTACAAAGCATTCGTGAAGGTACATCGCAACAGCACTAAGATGGACGGGGAGTCGAATGAAGGGAGGAGGAAGGGTCACAAACATGCTGATGTTCCCATCTGGATCTTGAAGTCGAATCGGCATGCTTGTGGACTCATATTGGTTCGTAGTTAACCTCTCCCTGGCCTCTCCCGACGGTTTCCTTAGTAAACTCTTGTCCCCGCACACGAACTTGTAAGGCAAAACGCTTGTATCCCACAGCTCCATGGACTGACGCTCCGAGGTTGGGATAGTCCTTCCTAGTTTGGTGTGTGGCGCGGGCATCTCGGAGTGGAGCATGAAATAAAGGCAGACTTCTCGACTTGCAACCCTCGAAGAGTATGGTGGCTGAACAAATTGGACAACAAGCCGGAGATCGATGGTGGGATTACGGGATGTGGCCAATGCTTCGACGGACGGCTCGATTCGAGTACTGCTTTGGGACGCAAGGAAGCGAAGGAGACTTCTCCATGACAGCGCACGGATAAAGAATGGATGTGAGCCCGCTCCATACAGCGTTATATTGTCATTCCATCCACTGCGCGGGTCCAGGCCCTGTTTTGCAGGAACTTGCCAATCGGGTGAGAGGAAGCCAAACTCTGATCATATATAGATAGAAATTCAGGTGCAATTTCTTAGAGACACGGTTGGAATACTAACCAATACCAGTCCATATATCCGAGAGGGGTGTCGGCATGTTCGAAGCAGAAAGACTGAGGCCAGAAAGTGCAGTCTCAATTTGATCCCTAGATGTATTTGCTTCCCAATCATCACTGATTCTGCTATCGTCCAGCAAGTCGATTCCACTCCTCCGACCGAGTGTTAACGCCGATGTCTGTGAATGGGGGACCACGCCGTCTGCAACGAGGTTCTGGCCATGGGAGCTATACGAGTTCCTAAAAAGCAAGCTCATCCTTGAAGATACACTTGCTCCGCTAGCTAATCTATTCCGCGCTATGGGATTTCTGGCCCCGGAGGCTCCACTACCGGAGTCGAGTTGGACAGACGTATGGGAATGTGAGACGGGTGCAAGTCCAACACCGTTTCCGACGGATATTTCTTCAATAGGCGAGTAAGAATACGATTGAGATATGCTTGTCCGGCGGCGATGGACTTCATCGCTGCTAGCCTCGCTTTGCGGAGCAGATGCACTAGCAGCTATGGTATTCCAGATTCCAGAAGGTATTCTATTGTTGGCCCAACTACCCACTTCTGTTGGTTCTGTGTCAACTGCGGGGTACGAATCTGATGTATTTAGCGCAAACGGACTTGTGTCCGATTGAAAGGTCGGCGGATCATGGAAAGGATTGTCTGATTCACTAGAGGGGGTGAGTGATGTGGGCGACCCAGTTGATGAAACGGTAAACCGGCGAGGTAGAGAAAAATAAGAGGGCTTGGACGCCCTCGAAATGGTTGGGGATGACTTGGAATTGGTCCTGGAGTGAGAGGGTGATGGTGTCGGGGGTGATGTGATAATTGCAGGATTCATTCCATCATCTAATAATGGACTTTTAGAGCTTTGAGAGTCTTTATCTGCTCAACACACTCGTTATTAGTATTTTTACCCGATAAATGTATAGCGAATAAAACTGACTTAGACCCGCATGTAACAGTCCTGTAGGAGAAAATCGGGATCCTGTCGCTTCCGAAGGTGAAGATGATAAAGTAGTTGAGTTAAACAAGAAATCAGGTAAGCCCCTTTCTGTGGCGGTCGCGTCGGTCAATCCAGAGAGTTTTGGGGATCTAAACTCTGGTGGCTGAGAAGCCGGCGCTGAGAGTTCTGCTCTTGAATGACCATAGTTGTTTCTCTCGTTACTCGACGAAATATTTGGCGGGACGTCTGTGACCCTTTGAGGTCCCTCCGCTATCTGCAATATAGAGGATATCTGCTCATACGGGGGAGGGGAGTCAACGTCTCCAGTGATTGTAGATTGAAAATGTCCAGTGCCATCCTGAATGCGATATCCACTGGAATCCATGCTACTTCGAGGTCGGGACTGAGTTGCGGCTGGAGATGATTCGCTCGTTGGGTCGTGGTCTGGGAGCTGGCGTGCGACGGCAGTGACCATATCTTGATTGACCATTCGTGGAAAGTCGTAGGCACCGGGATCGTAGCCCTCCATTGTCATCCCTGAGTCACTATTGACGTCATCGTCTTCCCTGCTGGCTTCCTGTGGAGCTGTTTTGTTTCCAGATGCATATGCTCCTCGACTATATTCTCCTAGACTGGCCGTAGACACTTCTCTCCGCTCAAGGTAAGGAGTACCGTTAGCTTTAATGGCTGCATTTCCAAGATAATCCAAAGGAGACTTCATCTCTGGACCTGTGATAGGAGGGGAATCTAGAGGAGGTTGCGGGGAAGGTGATGATGATGAACCAAACTCGAAGTGAGAGGCCTTTACGTCTGAATCGGGAGATTTTGTGGCGTTGAATGACCCTCCTCCGTACGGAATGGCCGAAGACTTTTGCCCGACTTCTCCATCTCCCACGCTCACCTCCGCCGAGCCCATTATATCGCTTGGCGCTGAATTTGCATTTGTATCTTTGGCGTCATTGGGCGGACCCCGTTTGCTACTACTCGTGCCGTTTTGTTGGAACCCCAGCTCTGGAGGTTTGGGTGGTCTTGGTGGAGGAGACGGCGTCGAACTGCTTCTTGATGGACCAGAAGCTGAGACATAGTTGAACCTGGGATATATGTGACTCGTTGTGGCATCGTAGAAAGTCCCTATTTGCCCTGAGGGTATCGTATTTGGTGGGGGATAGGTGCTATGGAATGGATGCTGCTGCGAATGAGGGTAACCGTAGCTATACGGGGAATGAAAGTTCGGAAGCGAGTTATGATGGTTATAAGCATGAGATGGAAGTAAGGGATGAGTTGCTGGACTCGATGGATGCAATGTTTGAGGATAAACAGGCGGAGGAGGAGGTCGATGCATATGTGATTGATTGGTATGAAATAGATATGTATTCGACATAGGAGTGGCACGGCTTGATGAGCTGGGTGAATATAAACCGGGAGTAAAGCTAATGGGAGGAGGAAGTGGAGACACCAACGGACTGCTGGAAGGTGAAACATCAGCTGGGCGATAGTCACTTGAAGATGAAGGAGACGGCTGGAATTGATTTCCAGTCGCTATGTAAGGGGTTTCGGAGAGCGGAGACGTCGATAAAGGTAGCGGACTTTGAATATGGTCATTGGTATCTATCCTAGATGACCGATTTCTCTCAGTCTCTGCAAAGTTTGAAGAGGCCGATAGAGGTTCTGAGCAGTTGTTTCTGTTCGGGTCACTATTCCCTAGTGCCTGGCTATGTGGTACCTTTGGAGGTAGTGGCGGCGGCGGAGGAGGTGCTATAAAACCCGAGTCTTGTAGATACGCGGAACCTTGCCTGGCTGAGGTCCAACTTTGTGACTGGATTTCATCACCTCGACTACCTTGGGTTGCAACGGTCGCAGGGAGGTTGGGAGGCGGCCCAGGCAATGGCAATGAGTTACGAGGAAGGACATCTGTAACAATAAATAAGGGGGAGTAATCTTTAGCTTTCACTTGTCTTTCAAAGAGAGCAATCTAGGCTCAGTTTGCTTTACTTGGGCTCACCAGGGTTCATAAGTAAGACCCAACTGCGGTTCACAGTCAATAGTAAACGCCTTTAACGACTTCAACAAGCTTTGGTGAGTGAATATCACTAATTATCGCATTCGTTCTGGAATGGCCAACCAGGGCGAGGTCCAAAGCTATCGTCACTTCTTTTTCCCGCAGTTTCGAGTTGTATCCAACCACTGGCGATTTGCACACTAAGCTCTACGATCTCTTTTTAACGGCGTATATCACAGTAGAGGATGCAGATTTCGAATAGAACTGTCGCTTTGCTTTGATATTACGTGGCCGATGCAGGGCGGATACCAGAATATGAAGGAAGATGGGACAAATGAAACCCGGTGGTTTCCCATCCTCGTATAATGATTTTCTGAGAGACATAGCTCAAGTAGATTTCGGTGAACATCCACGGGCCGTTTTGTTGGTTGACGTGCACTTCTACGAAAAAAACTATCGATTTGTGGAGAAAGCATCAGTGGAATTTGGACGAGTCCAAGTTTAGAGACGTGCGGAGACAGCGTTAAACCCTCTACGGTTATTTTCGCTACGACAGATGCCAGTGCCCTCGACACGTCCGTATGCCTCGGCAAGCTTACTTACATTTACGCCTCTATCTGGATTGTTTACTCAGATATTCTCTACAGGCCCTTCTTTCCATCGAGAATGCCTCTTGATTCCAGCCGGAGTCGGAGCTCAGTCGGCGTTGGTACGTCTGCGAACATACAATCGGAAGCTCTGGAAACGCAGATGGAACCCATGACGTTCATAAGGAAGTGGAACCGAGCAGTAGAGTCATGCTGGAGCTCATCCGATGCCGTCAGCAGGATCCGTAGTAATGAGCTTGATAGCGGCTATCATGCAAAAAACAAACCCACAACCCTCGACCCTCGCTAACTAGTGAACTCTGTTCTCGTGCTGGGCTTCGGCACTTGGTCGGGCCACGGCCCCAATTACGCCCAGTATCATGCCGCCCCTAGATAAGGGAGCACCTGCTTGCTTGGACCTCTCTTTGTCACAATCACAAATCCTCTCCTCCCATCAAGCTCAAACTCATCTACAGTCAAACTTATCATGTCCAGATCCCAGTCCCGTGGTCGCGAAACGTACTTCTCCTCTGGCCGCGGTGGGGCAGGTGCGTGCCATTGTCTTCTTTAATCTCGGTGCGATCGTGAATTAACAGTGCTTACGAACACACACAGGAAACATGCGCCCCGCCTCTCGTGAACCAGCTGTTCGTGGCAAGGGTCCAGACGATTTCTCGCCCACTCGAGGCCGAGAGTTACCCTCTATCGGGGATAGCGTGAGCAATCGGTTTATCACCCGTTTTTGGGCCTTTTACTCACCGTTTGATAGATAACCCATACTGGTCGTGGTGGAGCTGCCAACGTCCGTTCTCCCTCCAAGGACGCGGCCGGGGAACGAGCCTATGCCACCGAAGTCAATCAGTACGTCAAAGATCACACCAACCCTGAGGCACCTGTATCCAGCGGACGAGGGGGCTACGGAAATATCGACCGCTCCCGTTCCAGGTCAAGGGAACCAGCAGTCTCGAGGGAGAGAACCAATGTACATACCTATGGGGTGAGCCAAAGTGCCTTAATTTCCACCTTCTTAAAATCTGATTACGATTCATTCTTCTTCGATTAGCATGGAGGCGCTGGGAATGTCATTTCCGGCACTCCTGCTCATCTAGGAGCAGTAGAAGAAGACGAAGCCAAGGCGTATCGTCACTCTGGTGGGGTGTAAGTCTATCCTCACACCGTTATTTTATACCAAACCAACGATTCTTCGTAAAGCCATTCCACAGGACGCGGCGGTGCGGCCAACATCACCGATCAGAATACATCGTACAAGGCGGATGTAACTGAAGCAGCAGAACATCATAAGGCTCCCGTTATTCATTCAAGTGGTCGTGGCGGTTATGGAAATATGAGTTGAAGGATATCTATCTCGAGAATGGGGAATCCAAGTTCCTAACGACAAATTATTTGCTCCTCTAAACAATTAATAGCACTTTGGGTTGTTAAAAACATTCATACGTGAAATTCGATTCCGAGCCGTTGGCGAACCAAATGAAATGGAGAGGCACTTCCGTAACAGTTCGTCACATAATTGCAAGATACAATGTGATACACTCCATATCGACGGAGATTATAAGACACAATAAATGGAGAACAACATGTCATAACGAGACGAGAAGTAAATGAATTACTATGCGATGAACGAGGGAATGCGACTGGCGCAAGCGGCGGTTATGTCAAAGAGGTTGTCAGCTGTTAGAGAATATATTGATTGTCGGCTCTCGTTGCCTGTAGTTCGGGCATTATTTGCTGAACGTTCGTTCGAAAGAGCTCGTCAGTGGCTTATCCCTGAGAAGTAAGGAAACGTACCTCTGCCAAGAGTTGCAGTTTTCGTGCATTAGCTACACTCCTACCATCCCATGATGGAACAAGCTGTGGCATACAAAAGTTTAGTAACTCCGTTATTTGGTACGTTGAAATCACAGCCTCGTCTTCGGCGAGCCGTTGCACGTTCGAGTTCACGGTGCTTGCATCGTCTGCGGCATCTACAGGAGCGCATCTAAGCATTCGTCGAGGAAATAAATCAAGGGCATCTCTACCCACAGAAGCCGTTGAGCCACGACTCATTCAGTAATTCGGCAATCGTTGGACGGGTTTTAGAGTCTCTACGTAGACATGCCTGCATTGTAGCCTTCAACTCCCAGGGTACTTTCACTTTGAGATCTTCCAGTAGCTCTGGCCGTCCAGTTCCACTCCTTTCCTTTGGGATTGCAGGGATGGCGAATTCGGGGAAAGGTATAATATGATCCTCTCTGGTGATGGCGAGTGCTTTCATATTGAAAGCGAAGGAGGCGAAAGGCGGCGAACCGTAGACCATTTGATAGAGGATGCAGCCAAGCGACCAAACGTCGGACGCGCGTCCGATCTTACGCCGCTTCTCGTCATCTGGAGTAGAATCGATCGTTTCGGGGCTCATATAGTTCACTGTCCCGACCTGTAAAACTTACTGTAAATGTCACAGTCCTCGATGAAAGAGTGAGGTTCCAAAAGCGGTGCATTAGCGTACCTGACTTTCACGTTGGATATTTGTTGTGTCGTTTGCAATAGCTTTTGCTATTCCGAAGTCGATAAGCTTCAGCGTACCGCGTACAAGGACGAAATTTGCAGGCTTAAGGTCAGAGTGAACGATCCTCTCATCATGAATAACCTGTACGGCTTCTAGCATCTAGAAATAGAGCACATTAAACGGTTTCGGTAACGAATTGAACGACGAGACCAACCTGTTTAAAGTAAATGGTAATCCATGGAAGGTATATCGGGGTACCCTGTCGTTCTGATAATAATTTTGCGAAATCGGTTTCGCCCAATTCTAGCACCTACCGGGAGAATATCGTCACTACCTCTGGTTGCACCGAGTTTCAAAGGAAAATTCTACTCACGAGATAAAGAGTCCCGCTCCCTTTTCCTCTGAGTTCATCGTCGATCAGGCTGACAACGCACTTGTTTCCGGATAGCCTTTTGAGTAGCCTGATCTCCTCTGTATACCCTCTCATTGACTCATCATCGACCGCATTAAGTTCCACTTTCTTCAGTGCAAATTGTTTGAAGTCTCTGTTACGAATGACTCTAAAAACCTTCGACGAGCCACCTTTGCCAATAACCTCTAGCCGCTGATATGACTGGCCATTGACTTGCACCGTCTATATATAAATATATTTAGGGATGATTAGACTGAAATGTAGAGTCTGGACTCACGACAATATTCTTCATACCATCTTGGGCTGCAGGGACGCTCGATCGAAAGCCGTTAGGCGCCATTCTTCCAGAGGTGGAAGAAAGACCGTTCGCATACATATGTCGCCCGGCATCTGTCTCCGCCTGAGGATAAGGGGGGAACTGCGTGCCGCTACTTATCACTCGTCCTAATTGATCAAGCGAGTGGTAAGACTGTCCTGGAGCCGACGCCTGCCATGCCTCTTGATAAGACGTTTGTCGTTGCGTACCAGGTCTGGAGAGAGATGCATATTGACCTTGAAGACCTTGGTCTTGCACTGGTGATTGTTCTTGGATATCCTGGGAGTATCGATGGTTGTCTTCTAGCCTGACACCCCGAGAGCTATTAGGGCGCGAGGTACTCTGGGCCCTCGGTTCGTCGCCGCTCGCAATGCCTCCCTCCCGGTCATCGATTTTTCGTCTTGCTCCAGATTTCGTTCCTCGGTTTATTTGCTGCCGTGAGTTTGACGGGGTTTTGGTCTGGGTTAGGCTAGCTTTTGTCCGGGACGAGAGCTGCGTGTTTATGGATAAATCTTGCTTTCGTCGCTCTTCTGTCCGTGATGGGAGATGCCGTTCCTTCTCCAGAGCTGAGCTTTGGACAGAGTTTCTCGCTACTGCAGGAGTCACTGTAGGTGGAGACACTCGATGTGAACGTGCTGAACGAGGAGGAGGGGGAGGATCATAGATGATTGCACTTGGTGGGAGAGTGGCTGGCTCTTGCTGAGACGATGCGGCCTGGGACATCTGAACATGTCGGATTTGAAGTGTATCATTTAAAGCCAATTTGTCGAAACGACTCTTTGGCAGAGGTTCGTCCTCATCTTCTGCCAACATAGGGGTAGAATGGATTTGCGGAGATTCAGTTTCTCTACGATACGCTAGTGGAGGAGCTTGATGATTATTGGGATCGCGTGGTAGATGAGTAGCGAGACGGTCTTGCGGAACAGACAAAATTTGTTCTTGATGGTAGCTCTCCGTCGATAAAGGGCCTTCTAAAGGGTCAACATCTGTATTTATCGACCTGAGAATTTGATGGGCTAGTTCATGAAGAGTCAGTAGACAAATGTAGACAACCCATCGCACCGACCTGAACGAGGACGTGGCTCCCCATCATACAGCACAGCTGGATCCACATCCTCCCAATCATCAGCTGGGTTGACCTCTCCATCAGCAACATCAACTAAAGCACCTTGGTCGGATGTTTTTCTAAGCTTCGCATTCGCTACGTCTTCTCGAGCCCTGGAGAGATATTTTTCCCACTGTACGCCAAGAGCACCGTCCCTCTTAACATATTCCCACAGTTCACGATATAAGAGTTGCTCGTCCGGATCTTCGAGTTGGACAGACTTCAGTGCTTGTTTTAAATCGGACTCTCCAAGACCTTTGTTTCTTGGATCGCGTCTAAATGCTTCTCGGAGCCTCTCCACCCTTTCCTCTAGAAGACGGTAGTGCCTCCGTGCAGCCATACCATTCGCGAGAATTTCATCGTCAAGCGAGATATCCCCATCATCACTTGATGCGGAGCTTGACCTGGGAGAGGAGGTTGTTGCATGTTGATCTAATGCAAGATGAGATTGACTTTTCCCCACATTTGGCTGCTTTTCACTTGTTCCGGGCGTAATAGTCGCGCTGATATTATCAGTTGCGTCCTTTTTGTAGTTCGAATCTGATGATTTACGAGATTCGCGGGCTTCTGACAAGTCTGATGGTGAGAATTGATTGCCTAATTGCTTTGAGGTCCCCTTCGTGATCAAATAATCCGTAGAACGCCCAGGAGTATGTGAGATTGCTCGCCCAGTTGAACTTGTGCCAGTGGACCGGGGGTTCACGCTTTTGAGCATGCTCTTGAGACGACCAGAAGTAGCACTCCCGTGTGTACGAGCGATTGTTGTTGAAGAAGAAGTAGTACGAAGGGTATTGCTCGATGCCCGTGGCCGTTCCACAGGCTCACTTGAATTGAACGATCCTGCAGTCAAAGGATGATTAGCCAATGACGGGGTTTTATACATCCCCACAGTATGTATTTGTACTCTAAGTATATTTGGCTTACCACGGTGCCCAGGAAGTGCCGAACTAGTTGATAACGGCCTCTCCAAGAGGTTCTCACTTTCAATCACGTCCTGTTCGGTGTATGTATTAGGATACCGACTCCGCTTATATGCCTCGAAGTCGAAGCTGTCTGAGTCGTATTCCAAATCGATTGGAGGTGACCGTTCGTGGCTTGTTGTGGACGCTAGTGACAAACCGCAGCCCCTGAAATCAGCATTCGCTACACCAAGATGGTTAAAATGACCTTGAGATGGATTAGAACGCGCTTTGTCGTGTTCAACGAGTGACATGAGCATCCAAACGCGATATCCACTTCGCGCAGAGGTTCAGGTGTCACTCAAAACGACAGAGAAGGGTCGCAGTTTGCGCTAAACCTGCTCTTAGAGTCGAATTACACGCTCAGGAAGGCCAAAGGCAAGCTCTCGTTAGAGTGGATCAGATCAAGAGGCGTAAGATTCTGGGGTCCTCGCAATCGCCATGAAGTTGGCCAAACCCTTCAAGTAAAACAGTCCTCTAAGAAGTATAAAGCCCACTTTATATAGCTTCATGGTATATGATAATGCGCGTAGGGCATCCATTGAGCATTAACAAATAGGTCTGGCTACAAAAGGTCTTTCTTTTCACATCTACTTCTCCTGGCTCGAACGCCTTCTCTTAGTCGATCCAGGACCGCGATAGTGTTGTTCCAGGATATACAAGCTGACGTGGTTTCAGACGATTCTAGGCAACCAGAACCAGCGGACTCACCATCCGTCACACTCACACCATACTTGAGTCCTTCTCGCCCACCAGCGGGAATGTCTTGTTTACCTTCTTCTATGTTGGATTCGATCATGACACCCATAATTGCAGTTCCAGTGTCACCGCTCTCAAGTTGTTGTGCTATGTCTTCAGCCACCAATGGCTGCCTTGAGTGCTGCTTCAACGAGTTGCCATGAGAGCAATCGATCTGACACAGACTCAGTGATGAATAAGAATCACACTAACGACTTACCATCAGCCGCCAGTTTACACCGCCTTTTTGGAGAGAATCAATACACTTTTGTACGTGTTGGCGTTCGTAATTAGGACCACTCGATCCTCCTCGTAGGATTATGTGCACGTCTTCATTTCCCTCCGTCTCCACAATGGAGGAAAGTCCTTCCTTCCCAACGGAGAGGAAGACGTGACCGGAACGAGCAGCACGACAGGCGTCAATAGCAATGCTGATGGTCCCATCTGTGCTGTTTTTGAATCCAGTTGGCATGGAGAGGGCAGAAACCAGCTCGCGGTGAACCTTTGGATCGGTTTAGATCTTCGATTGCAGTCAGTGGTCACGGTTCCGTACCTGGGACTCTGTCGTCCTTGCTCCGATGGCTCCCCAAGACACGAGATCGGCAGTATATTGAGGCGAAATCGTATCGAGAAACTCACACCCAGCTGGGAGGCCTATTTCTGCAATTTGAAGCAGCAGGGTGCGAGCCAATCGCAAACCCTTATTGATAGCAAAGGTGGAGTTCATATCAGGGTCTAATTAATGTATTTAGAGTCATTCATGAATATATGAATAGGTACTGCATAGCTAACCGTTAATTAACCCTTTCCATCCCACAGTTGTTCGTGGCTTCTCAAAGTACACTCGCATAACGACCTGTAAGTCCTCCTTTGCGGTCTCGGCATACTCTCGCAGCTTTTGTGCGTAAACGATTGCAGCATCCGGGTCATGAACCGAACAAGGGCCAACGACTACCATAAGGCGGTCGTCTCTGCCATGGAGGATATCCGATACAGCTTTACGACCAGAAAGGATGGTTTGGACGGCATTCAGCGAGCTATCCAGTCAAAGTCCACCCCTGATTAGCCATCGATCCTTGATAGATGAAAAGGAGGCTCACAGGGGAATGTCTTCCTGCAAGATTTGTGGGGGAACGAGAGGCCGAATCCGCTTGACTCGTGTATTGATCAGGAGTCTTTGGGATTCCTCTACAGTTTCGATGTCAAAACGATCTTGGCTGCCATTATTTTCTTTTCGAGCCTCCATAGAACCGTTGGAGGTCTTGGTTTTATCCTCAACTTCGAACCGGCTTATATTTTTGGGTGCGGGGCTAGTGTAGTACCCCTTTTAGGTGAATATAGAGAGATAGAGTGTCTTGTATTCTCCTGTATCCCTCAAACAGGCGTATCAATCCTGTCGAGGTCTTTTGTGGCAAACTGATGGAGCCGTAGGGTCTAAACGTCGCAAGTGGCTCGGCCGACTAAGAGCTCGGATGGGATAGCTGTTCAGCTCTAATTTACCGTTTGAAATCAACAAATTGGGAAAGCACGACGAGTTGTGTTGATACTCTCATCTAAAGTACAATACGATACATTTGTTCATCGCAGTCGCTAACATCCGCGAATAAATAGTTCCCAACAGATTAGCTGGAGACCAATCCCCATACTTCGAGCCCGATGACTTCGAATTTTGCGCTGTGTCTCGACCGAGGGTCGCCCAGCTCCTCCTCCGAACAGAGTATGTCATTATCGAATGTCATACACTTCGCACTGGAGCCTTCGAGGAGACTTGCCGAAAGAAACAGGCCGGTCTTGCCGTCATCGCTAACAAAATCATACCTCTGTCAGGAATATCGGTGCTACAAACTGGAAGTAGACATGTCCTTACCCACCGCCCAGCGATATAGAATCAGGCTCACAGAGTGCTATATATTCATTCTTTCCCGTCCACCTATACACAGAAATATCAGGTGTGGGGTCCGCCGGGGTTTCATCTTGCGGGTTGGGTATTGATGACTTGGACCGCCATAGGAAGCTATATAGGGGTGAGATTCCGAGGTTGTACATTGCGAAGAAGCTTTACTTACGAATCGCCACCGCCAAAATGACCTTCCCCTGTATGATTCATTCGAATGCCTTCCGCAATCCATCCACCGAATATGCCATCGAATGAATCGCGAATGACCAAGATTGCCCCCTTCCTACCACCACTAATCTGGAACCAGTGAGTGATCCATGGTGCCATACCCTCGACGTAGACATACCTTGTTTCTGGAATCCGCACTGGGGCTACTATTCACATAAAATGTTTGAAGCGATATGCCATGCTGATCCAGGGAGTAAAGTAGCGTCCATTTCGTGCACAGACGAGCAAGGGCCGGAAGGTGGAGACGTAACTGGACCGACGTAATAGCTTAGGAAGCGCTTCCATTTAGCTACGAGGCACGCTTACCGTATCCCCGAGAGCATTCGTCATAACTCCTGCCGTTTCTTCTTTACGGCCTATAAGTCTCAAGACGCGAGGAACGCGTAGAATGCTAGGTTCTCCTCCACCAGAAAGGGGGCGAGCAATATCAGACTGTCCCTCCCAGTCTGCTGAAAATCCACCAGTGTCCCATCCTCTTTCACCAGAGAAACCAGGAGCACCTGTAGGCGGTACGTATTTATTGTGTGCGAAAGGGGTTCTGTGCGTCAAAAAGTTTTCGGGGATAGAGCGCTGTAGAGAGTTGTCGTCGACCATAGATACCATCGATGGATGAGGGAAAGAAGAGAGACTAGCCACACTGGTGCTTGTAGGAAGCGCAAACACGGCACGGGAGTCTGCATTCTGGTCGTCGAAGGACGAGGGTAGTTCAGGTTGATTTGGAGTGCTCATTTGAGCAACTAGAGCGACAGGATTAGTGAGAAGAGAGGTGAGGCGACGAGGAATGGTTCCTGGGAAGTATGAACCTGCTCCAACTGTGGTACTCGCCGACTGGTCTTGGATGAGTGGGTTAGAGCCAGCATCGACATCGTTCTCGAGAACCTCATAGTTCCTATGACGGGGAGTTTTTAGATGGGGAATCACCCCAATTGGTGTCGCAGGGGGACTGGGGGGGCCTTCCTCAGCCTTTAAGGTCTGTTCCCGTTGCCGAGGATCTTCTGCTTTCCCTTTGGCTTCTATATCATCTAGCCATCCTAAAAAGTCGCCATCCAACGCCTCGCTCCTGGTGAACTCGCCCAAGATCCTGGAAGAGTTTTCTTGGTGACGGATTTGTGCAGCTGTGGTAAAGTCGTTCACGAGCGGTGGTGGTTTTGGTATCGTTGATCTCTTACTATTTTGTGGTGAGATGGGCACAACTGAAGTCAAGGGATCAAGGGAAGGTAGAACGCTGCGAATCGGAATAGCAGCTGAAAAGGACGATCCTGGGGTGTTCTGCGGCATTTGGTGGGTATGTGCGGGGACAAGGGGTTGGAATAACGGAGTGGTGGAGAACTTGCGCGTAGGCTTTGGTCGAACACTTGTTTCTGTGGTCGTTCCGGCAAGTAGCTCGCCAAGTGGATCCGCACTTGGGGAAGGTGCCGTCGCTGGATCTGTAACAACCGACAAGTCCTTTGGACGACGAAGCGAAAGCTTTGATTGCGGTTCAAATAGTGGAAATACGGGCCCATCGGCAGGAAAACTCGGAGGTGCGTCGTAATTTGTCTCCATCTGGATAGATGAGATCGGGTTTGGTGACGACTCTCGCCATTCTAGACTATTTACAGTGTGTGAGACATTGCCAGGAGAAAGGGTCGGTGATTGTGCTGGGAGCAGGGGCTCTTGAAGCGTACGAGCTTCGTCAATCTCGTCAAGAAACGGATCGTACATTGCTTGCGGTGGTGATTCTTGAGATTGAACGTGTTTGGTTCCAACAAACAGTCATCATGAAAATTAGATGATGTTGAGTTAGTTTCAGGATGAAAAGGGGGCGAAACGAGATTTGTAGAGAGAATCAGGTTAGCGATCGCATTAAAAGACGATACCGACGATGCGATATGCGGCTCACATCGAAGCATCCTCCAAGATATAGGCGTTCAGTATCGTTCCAGCCGTAGGCGGCGTTGTTCGAAAGCTGTTGGTGTGTTTCCTCGGACAGGGGACTGACCAAGTCAGGCTAACCTTGATTTGCGCCAGCCGAGGAGCGACAGCAACCTTTGAAGCCCTCTGACATTCGTATGTGGCTTTACAATCACATCAAGATGGACGAGGGAGCTTTAATGAATCTTAGGTTGACCCTGCCCACCACTATTATAATGTGGACAATGTCAAGGTGGTAGCTGAATCAAACAATTTTTCAGTCGTACAGCTACGCTCATCAGTAACTATCAAGATAGAAGTCTCTCAGTCGTCAGACTTGAGACAAGGGGTCAATAAAGATTGGACGATCGTGCACAACTTGAATCCAACCGTCCACTGAAACGACAATCTGATCGAGGACAAAAATCGGGTTAAATGGATTCAACTTTTATGTTTGCTCATTGGGAGCGGAAGCGAACCTATTTCCGATCATCATCAGGAACTTGGCAATTTCAGTCCTGCATCAACGATCAACTTGTACGACAACGACGAAAGGTTGGAAAGAGCTCCAAGGGGGCACGTTTGAATTGTGTAGAGAACAGGTGGAAACACGGAAAATAGATGCAAACACTCCGACCCATCACGAGATGGAAACGGTTCCGCTGGAGAGGCTTGTCGTATATTGTGTGCTGTAAGAGAATATGTTTGAATCACAGCTCCGAAGGGAGTTTGTCCCTGTGGCCTAAGGAATCGAATCCGCAAGTCAGTATCTGTGGAGATAGCTGAGAGAAACGCATGAGTAATGCCTTTGCGACCCATTCTTTGGGACGGATGAGTGAGTGAGTTTGTTTGCAGTCGATTCTTGAAGCGTTACTTAGTGAAAACCATTCCTCGCTCGTTCTAGCAATTGGTTCTCAAGAGAGGATTACCTGTGTAGCTGTACGTATGGATATAAGCATGTGTCACAAGTTTCTTTCATACATGAAGACCCTTGCACCTGCTAGCTTTAAGAGTTGGTGGCTTGCTCAATCAATCGTGTCGACGGCCACTGCTAATGCCACTGACCCAACTGGAGGACATGGAACCAGGTTCCTAACCGTTATGCAGTACAGCCTTTGTCCGTCGGTTTTAGTACGGCACATCACGTGCGGCCGCGGTGGTTGTCCATAAAGTCGACTTGAACCTTACCACTGCGGCCTTGTCGCCTTGAGCTGGAGCTCGCTCAGCCAAAAGGCCGAAATTACACATTGGGAGACGGTCGACACGCTTTGTTTTCCTTCCTTTTCTCGTTTACCCTGCTTTCTGTACTCTCTCTTGGGTGCCTCCATTTCGGCTGTAGTACCACCATCTTCAACCCTTCGAGACCAATATACCCTCTAGACTACAATGTCTTTGTTTATAATCTCTATTGCCTGTGTATGCGCTTCTATGGTGCTCGCCCAACAGCATCTCATCATCAACAAACCATTACGATCGCAACGACCAAGGATTGCAAGGCCTTCCCGGGAGTATTCTTGGTCCTTTAGTAACACAACCTTCCAAACAGGCGTTGACCCGAGCCTATTTGGAGGTCAATCGAGTATCGTTCACTGCACAGCGAGTGGCTTACCTGAGTGGCTCGTATTTTCTGCAGATTCATTCTCCTTCACAGGAGTAGTACCTCCCGCAGCTCTTCCTTCGATCATTCCAATCACCGTGACAGCGACATCCGACGATTCCAGAGTCCAAGATTCTTTCGAACTTCTCATTTCGTCGGCGCCAGAACCGGTGCTCTCCACCCCTCTCTCATCTCAGCTTGTTCAAACTAATGCCGCTATTTCGTCAGCATTTGTCGTCAATCCATCCTCCGCCCTCGCCCCATACTTTTCCTCTGATTCTCCCTATCACGGTAAAGCCGGCCTTCGCGTCCCTCCCGCCTGGAGCTTTTCCATCGGCTTGGAGGGTTCAACGTTCGATCAATGGCCCCTCTTCTATTCCGCAACCCTCACGTCTGGTGATCCGCTCCCAGACTGGATTCGCTACGATGCGCCTTCGTTCACTTTCAGTGGAACTACACCCATCGCATCTGGCCAGTCATTGGAGGTGGTACTCTCGGCGTCGGACGTTGAAGGATACTCTACCTCTGCATCAGACTCCTTTTGGATTACCGTCGCCGCCCATGAGCTCAAGTTACGGGACGTGACCCAAGGTATTCGTCGAAACGTTACTCTTGGGCAAGAGATCGAGCTGTATCTCCTAGATGGTACAGTTTCTGACCCCCTTATGGGAGAAATCTTCTGGGATGCACTCCCAATACCAATGTCGGGTATCCGGAGCATAATGGTCGTTCGTACCTTCATTTTCGTCTCCCTTACCCTTCATTTTAACCTCGTCCGACTAGAATGGAACCGATGTACCCTCGTCTGATCTTTTGAATCGAGGGTACTTTGCCTCTTCCGTTACCTTGACGGGAAATGGCGCGACATTGCCCCTCCAGATCACAGATACGCAAGGGTTTGCCCTATCAACTCACCTACAGCTAACACCTGTACCTTCCTTTTTCGATGTGCCATCCATCGATACCTTGGCTGGGATGAGGATGACATCGCTTTCTGACCGGCACATCGTTGTCGACCTGTTATCTACGCAGAGGGCCACCCTTCCCCTATCCCTGTTCGTCTCCCCGAAGGGACGGGATCAGCTCCAGAAAGGCGTAGCATTGTTAGAGGTCAGTGTGGAGCCTTCGTCTTCTACTTCGCTCCTTTATTTCGACGATATCACCTTGCTGTCGAGTAGCTCGTCCTTTGGAGCATCTCCGACTACCACGCCATTCCCCAATCTCATCAGGCAGGGTGTGGGCGCCGCTCGACAACAAGTTCCACGGGTTGGGATTCGTCGAGATGATTCGCACCCTGCCCTCGAGGTTGCGATTACGGCCTATTCATCGGACACAAGGGCAATCTCTAGACTTTATTTTACTATAAATCTTGTGAACGAGACCGCCTGTTCATCTTCTGGCCCCATGTGTCTCCCCTCCTCTACTCCATCCATGCCGGTCAATTCGAGGTCCGATGGTCAAGCCAAGAGATTGGGGGCTATCGTAGGAATTGTTCTTTTCTGCACACTTGTCTTCATCTTCATCGTGATGTGTGTGATTATCCAACGGCGGGCAGGATCTCGAACGGCGAATGAAAAATCTCCTCTAGTAAAAAGCCAGCCTTATATACTGCATCCTGAGAAAAGGACGGTGGATTCCACAGCAAATTCGTCGGATACTCTTGAAAATGGAATCGGAGGAAGGCTCGTCGCCACCGAATCTCAGCAGAACAATCCGATGGGTGTTACGCTTCTCAGACATGCAGGACAGATAAGAAGGAATTCGATGCTTTCCGATGGGGATGGGGAAAAGCTCTCAACTGGTGCATCTACTGAAACCAGTGGTAGCCGTTATGACGATGAAAGCAGTGGGTTAAAACATGTCGCCCCTCGTATCAGCCGTACGAATGGAGAGATTCATCACACGAGTGGAGTTTTAGACAAGGGCGCTTCGCACTCTTCTTCTTCTGTCAAAGGTAATCTCGTTCTACAGTCTCGAATCCATAAATAACCTTTAGACAGATAAACCATCTGCTAGCTCGAACTGGGGAGTCGTACCACCTTCCATTCATGGGAGATTCCCCGCGCAAGGCAACTTCTTTCCCGAGGTTTTGGATACAAATCATTCCCTGTACATCCATGGTGGTTCAGAAAATATCATTGTGCCACCAGCTCCGCCCAAGGCGACACTCTACTCGATTACCATTGACCCAACGACACAATCCTCCGTCAATTTCGCTCTTCCTCGTCCCAAAAACCTTCCCTCGTCCCCTCTAAGGGCAATTGGCAACAAAAAGGAGTGGTACCAACATCCAAGTGACTCTGTTCCGGTGCAAAACTGCCGCCAATCTAGCGATGATGGTGGGATAGGATTCACAGTAGGAACGGCTGTGATTTACCCCCCGGAGAGCCGCCCTCTTGGCTCTGACGTCCAGTCAAATGGGCATATTGGGCTAGCTTTCGACGCTGCCTTTGAAGGCAGTTGTCAATTTCACGACTTGTCGAAGTCCCTTACCAGTCGTGGCCTCGGCATTCGGAATGATCTGCCTTCTACGCCCGAATCCGACCCTACTTTAGCCACCTCATCAGTAAACGATGGTCTCTCCTCTGTCATTTCGAAGGTCATCAGCCATGATTCATCTCCCCGGCCTTCTATCAGCCAAGAAAGCGAAGAAAGTGAGGTGGGATGTCGCCCAAGTAGAAATAGCCCAGAAACCCCGTGGCGTCGATCGGACTTCACCCGGCCAAAGTCAATTGAACCCAACATTTCGACCTCGAATCTCGCTGATCGGCATCGTGCCTCTGTATATGTAGACAAAGCCCTTCGAGAGCAGTCCTCATCGTCTCGGGGCTCTACCGAATCTGTAGCACTCGTGACAACCGCCGCTTTGGCTGTACGTTCATCACCTGGCTTGAAGTTGATCTCTTCCCCCAAATCACCTCGGTCGATTCCAAATCTTGGGCATGGAGTACCTCTACCCTCCTCGCCTCTGAACACTTTAGGAAGTGATGATTACCACACTGGCGAAGCAAGCAACCCCCGGTTAGTTCAATTCGTTCATAGGCATCGGTATGAACCGAGAATCACCGAAGACAGTGATGATCCAACAAGTTCCGGAGGGTATTCTGTGTATCAAGGGAAGCGCGAGAAGAGCCAAAAGGCGGTGGTCGGAGGAACGAAAGGAACACCACCGAGCCTTTGGGATACCGTTGCGTCCTTTGGATCGCCGAAGTCTCGATCCCAGGTACCAACAGCTGAATCGTCCGCCCCTGAGAACTCCCTATTGCCCCATTCTTGCTCGGAAGCATCAAATAGGCCATCCCATCGATCACCTGGGGCGGTTTCTCCATGTAATCTAAGCTTAATCAATGATCCATCGGTCTTCATGGACATTGAGTTCGTAGGCCATCTCTCCGATAGTTCTGGTTTGTCCTTTCATGACTACATATGGTATCCTCCCTCACTACATTATTAGTTGAACCCACGGCTCAACGGCGAGAAAGGTACACCTCGTTCATATGATTTTATCAGGGTCTAACATATGCTCAGGCAAACTTCGGTATCCGACCACTATTTAAGGCCACCTTCGAAATCGCCAACGCGATATCTCGACCCAGCGGACTCGTCTCTCTCTGCTTCAAATTCATCCGATCCCTCTAGCGACTCTGCTGTTATCCAGCATCATCAAGGAAGAGGACGGGTACTGGTCGGCATTCATGAAGCGTTCAACTTCCCAGCCCCGTTGCGTTTCCCTGGATTACCCCCCGGATATCCCTCACGTTCGTACATCATGTCGTTAATCCAAGGCCCCTCAGACAGTGATCAATGCCACCTTCGAGCAGAAATGGGTCAAGGAGGAGACTTACCTCGTTGGCTCACCTTTGACGCGAAGACAGCGGAGTTCTGGGGTGTTCCGAACACTGGTTCCGGAAAGGATGGCATGTCGATTACAGTACAGCTTTGCAAGAGAGCTCACGTACAACGCGTGGCTGAGTTTGTGCTTGTCGTCGTTGGCCATTGAGTTATAGATGTAGCGTGTAAGTCGTAACCACGGACTCATACTGCGATGAATAAGACAATAGTTGATCTATAGATTGTTTAATTGAACGGTTCCCGAGAACGTAGCTTGTCGAATTTTTATGATGCCAGCCTATTTTGCTTCGGCGCTAAATAATAGTAGAGAGCTCTGGATATCACTGGTTATAGAGAGTTGATATATGTGAAGCTCATCAGACGAGATGCCGCTTTTGGGCGACTCGAAATCAAGGTCCGATACAACTTGAACTCGACTATCATGGCTTCGCCCTCGTGATCACCCAAATGAACACGTCTATAGGTATTCAATGATTGCTAATAGATTTCCTCCCACTCAAGCAGTCGTTTTAACTATCAATCGTGGTTACACTCCATCGGCGTGTCGATAACTTTTCTGACCTTGCATCATCTCGCATCGTCTCTTGGCATCGTCTTCTCCAGTCCTTCGAATCTCCTCGTAAGAACCACTTACGTTTACTAGCATCATCCAAGGAAAATATATGGCAAAATTTTCTGCTTAATATCTCTCATCGCGAAAGTCTTCGTACTGGACGTGGAGCTCGTCCGTCATTGATGCGCTGACCCTGGGATTCCTCTATTCCTCCCAGCAGTATTCCAATCATTGAACCTTCGTATCGGGGTTATGGCTTCCATCCATAACATATCACGACCCAGACCACATGCCTCATCAGTCGAAACGCCCTCAGCCTGTACCAGCCTTGCATGCCCCTGCCACTATCAATGGTGCCATGGGGCTGTACCGTACGGATGACCACATCGATTGGATTTGAATCAGTAACTCTAGGCACGGATTCGGAGCCGCATCGTCCATTGCTCTCGCTGCTGAACCTCGCATCTACAAGCCATATTTGTTCAGAGGCAATCAATGATCTATTGTGCTAATACATGAGTAGCGGATATATATTGGAACCAATCGGCGGAGGATTTTCTACAACTCCATTGCGGCATAACAACTGCCGGAAAACTACTCTTGGCCATGATCCATTCGTTTTCCTTACCAATTCGTTTATGTAGGTGCGCTATTTGGCTGAATATAATGGTTGAGCCATCAGATTTGAGCGCGTCTACAATGCCTGTGCCGATGAGCACACAGTCCGCACCAGCGCGGCAACAAACTTGGTTGATCAGAAGAGATTCACCCAGTAAAGCTCACAGTGAATCCTGTGAACTTTGTTAACGATATGATTGATCTAGGTAAAGGAGGAGTACGAGTTTGTACGGCTGGACGTTACCTCTCTGGATCTCACATTACACTGCATCGATATTCATGTTGATGATATTGAGGACTCAAGAAACCATGCCCAGGATAAATGCCTACAGACATTGTCCACAAAGGTAGCGACTTCCGTTCATCCGGCCTCTTGGCTTCTTCCACCATCTGGCGGCAGTTCCTGACTCCGTTGGATATGAAGCGCATGTGAACAACATTGATATGGGTCGCTGCAAGTGTGAGACCATCAAATACTGAACGACAGGAGAGGGAGGGTGCTTACGAGCCAAGGCCACGCCGATGACGCTCATGTAGTTGATTCTGGCTGTCTCTAGAACGGGCCAAGCTATCGTCTTTGCGTAAGGTCGGGGACGGAGGTGTTAGTGGCCCCTCGTAGGAAAGTTCGTTGCGCCAACCTGGGTGGCGAGTGGTGTAACATTATTAGACCCACCGTCTTTCCAGTCGTGAATGCGATTCGCAATTTTCAGACCAGAAAAACCACACTCAGCCTGTACTATTCACCTGCTTTTTGATATTATTGCTGTACAAGAATGTCAAGCCAACCTCTTTCAGACGCAATGGACGACGTTTTGCCCGGAGAACTACAGCTATCGATACGACCACCACTTTAGAGATTGTTTGTCTTGTTCTTGGAGAAGAAGCACCATTTATTGTCACCATAGCTCGAAATCAGCGCGTTGGCAATCTCAAGAAGGCAATCTACAACGAGAAAAAGACTCTTGCTTTCACTGATGCCAACCTGAGTGGAGGAGAGAGGAGCGAAGCGACAAGCGACGACATTCTTCAAATTAGTTGTTTCCGGCTGATGAGGAATGTAGAGGAAAGAGTAAGAGGGCAGACCACTAGATCTTACCCAACTTTTGTTCTTGAGAACTCATCAGACTAAAGTCTCTACATTTTATACAGTGCAGTTTGCCCTCCTGATGAATACAATTACCTTGTCTCGACCGAGTGCCCGAACCGCACCAAGTGCTGATTTGTAACCTACTATTCAATAAACATCTTCTCTTACCTTGGCATTTGTCAGAAACCTCCAGAGAC
>WSTP01000610.1:0-10766 GCA_019627735.1 Serendipita sp. 400
GCGGACACTTGCGAATCCGAGCTCTCCATTCTAGCGAGGGACGCCTGAATGAACGCCGCGAGGGAGACGTCTCCCGCAGCCCAGCCCATGGAGATAGGCACAAACATGGCAGCAATTCTCCAGGCGTAAACGGCGTTATGAGGTTGGATATGGTGCGAGTAAGCTGGGAGTGCCCAGACGATTAAAAGGGCGAGGGCGTCGAACCGGAGGAAGGGGAGTGGAGTTTGGATGGCGGTGGTGGTGATGAGAACAAAGAGGGCTCCGAAGAGTTCACCCAGGTTGGAACCGCAGACCATGATCTGCGAGTAGGAAGAGTCGAGCATGATGCGTTTGGCGATCGCGGGCGAGATAGCGTTTTCGAGATAACGATGGCCGTAAACTAGAGGATGATCGGAGATTTAGTATAAGCCACTCTCGAAAGAAGAAGAAGGAGCAGAAGGAGGAGACACGTACGCGCAAAGGAGTAACCAGGGAGCAACCAAATAAACTTCCGATGGGCAAAACAGATGATGGCACCCTTGTAGGTCGACCTCGCAAACGCCCTTGCACCAATCGTGACCGAATACATGTAATCAACACTTCCAAACGACCTCTCGTCCTCTTCGCCTTCCTCCTTTTCACTCTCTTCGCCGTGGCCCAGTTTGTCGATACAGATCCACGTGAGACCCGCACAGACAAAGAGGGGAGGAGTGATCAAGAAGGAAAAGTTGTTCCCGAAGATTTTGATCATCTTCACGCTGAGGAGGGCGCCGCCCGTCCCGGCCACTTCGTAGAGAATATGGACGATTGCGTCCATCTTTCGTAGTTCTAGTGAGGTAGAGAGAGAGGAGAATCAGAGTTTAGACATGATGGATTGGAAATAGGCGTATGAACACACTTTGGACATCCCCGCCAACAATGTCGCGAGGAATAATCCGCCGGATGAGTTCGACCATGCCGTAAGAGATACCAGAGATCATATACAGTGGGAAGAGCGCATTGGGACTACACGGAACACACACGGAGTCAGTGACTATCATCTATCATAATGGCAAAGGGAAAAAGGTGTTGGACGGTACGTACTTCCATGTCCCGTAATGGAGCTGGCCTCCATTGGCAATCCTGGGTTTCCCACCGGTGGCAGCGTCAATGATCAAGAACAGGATGGTGATGGATCCAAAGACGAAGATGGCTGTGGCCAATACGGAACGCGTTGGGAACCTTCATAACGCGACAAGGCGACAGGACGGCGGGTGTTATGGGTGAATGTGGCGAACGGCGGGTCGTGCCGGAAATAGCGGTTTGAGGCGGGGGGGGGATGGTTGAAAAATAGAATTGGTGGTTAGCAAGGAAAAGCGGATGGGAGGGATCCAGGTCGTGCGTACTTTTTTACGAGAGGAGCGATGAGAATGGAACCGATGACTTGCATTGCTTGGTTGAGGCCCGTCAGTGCTCCTATTTTGCCAAATGCGTTTGCGGCTGTGAACCGATCTGCAGCGAGGCTGACGATGCCGCCGTTGAATCTACGTTGATTTAAAAAAAGAGATATATATGAAAAAGAGAAGAAGTGGATGGGTAGTGAACATACGATTCCAAGCCGAGTTTGTACTAGAAAATCATATGGAGAACAAGGTGGTCCGAGTGGATCATGTTAGCCATATGTCGCCTTTGTCGTGAATCGAAGAAGCAAAGAAGGATCGACTAGTACGTACAAACATGATGCCAATGATGTAAATGATAATGTTCCTCCTCTCCCGAGGGGCAAACGAGCCCCAGTAGCTACCACTGGCCATGGCTAGAGTTGACGATAGATCGGTGGAGAGTCAGAAAGCGCTGTCTCCAGCCACTTGATTCGTGACGATAGAAAAAGGAATAAAGACCAGTGGGGCTAGGTATGTTGTTGGAAGGGAAGGAGAAAGGGGTAAAGGGAGAGTAGGGACCAAGACGTAGAATTGGATGGCGATATTATGTATGTGGGAGGAGGCGATGGACAATTAGGCAGACTGCAACGTTCCAGAAATACCAAGACCACAATAATGAATGAGGGGTTTTACTTGGGATCTGGACATCCGTCCTAATCACTTCTCAATCCCTTTTCCACTGGGCCAAGTCCAGCCCTGCATTGACCCCGCTCACAAACGTGCGTTCGCCTTTGCCGCTGGTGGTTTCCCGTTTTTGTACCTGACAAGCACTAGAATAGATAACACGATTATTTGTCTAAATTGCTCTCTTGTTTCAAACGAGCAAGCAGATCAAAGCCAGATTCATATGCATCATCTATACAGACTCTGCGCTCGTCGGGCACCTTCTCAGATTCTTCTCGCGATCACTCTCTTAGATAAATACTGCTTTACCGCCGATTTCTATTTTCGATCCTGGACTATCTATACGTCCCACCCCATCCCATTCCCTAGCCTTTGCCGCACTTTCATCAATCTCACGCGAAATCCTAAGCGGCACTTTATTGCTCACCTGTAACCAGTTCCGCCCTTTTTTATTAATCATTTTCGCCTCTAACGCAGGTGCGTTCTGCCGTCGACAAATCATAAAAGGGGCATATACTGCCCACGGTCGTCGTTTCGTCGTTTCGTCGACTCCCCCTACCTCAAGCGGTGGTACGTCCACGGGGCGTAATAGGCACGGCACGGGGGAGATAGGACCTGACTAGAAGTAATAATCGTAATTACGGAAGCAAGAGTGACAGTGATGGAAATGATACGAATATTTTTTTTCACGCACTTCTGTGACCTTACTGACCGCCTCTTTTTCTTTGGACGTCCCCCATCCATCCATGCGGCATGCGTGCCCAGATCGAAACCCAAAAAGATGGATTTCGCCGCACGAAATGTCGGCGTAAATTCGGCCAGTAGGACGAACGCAGTCGAGTCGGATTCAAACCGTCCATGGTACCCGCCTCCCTCCATGTGTGCATGATAAGAATGGGATCCCGAACGGGAGCCCTCCAGTCCTTTGCTCCACTTTATCTCAGCCTGAATCGAGTGTTCTGGACAAGTGTCAGTTTTCATGAGGCCGTGAAGCAGCACCTTCGGTTAAGGAGAAGGACCAAACGACGCTTGATGCCTGAGCTGAACGAGCTGAACAAACTCATTGTAAATGGCATCAAGCAGGAGCACACACCGCACTCAGGGACCGACAACTAATAAAACAATACGGTCTGACGTAAAAAAAACCTGAATTCAAGTGGTGAAAAGAAGAGGAGGAAGCCATACTTTGGACGCCACTGATCTCGTTTCAGTTTTAATAGCTATAATTTGCAATATCGTTCGCGTACCCGTACCCGGATCCTTGTCCTCTCCTCTCCCACTTCAAACAAGAAACACACCCAGTCATCCCCAGAGAAGAATGCCACGTCCCCTCCGTCCATGTGGCTGGGATCCAAACCAGACCACACAAACCACGCACACCGAAAACGCCAGCAGGATCATTATCCAAAAGGAAGGAGGTGTTCGTTATCGACGAATCAACGTCAATGGAACCTTTTCCGGATAAAGCGTCAAGGCCTCCATCTTCCATCTCAAAATCCTCTCCTTCCTCTCCTCCACCGTCTCGTGCTCGTTCAAGGCCTCGCTTCAAACCGGTAATTAAGCACCATGTTTGCCAAAAAACGTGAGCGCCTCGATTTCTGAAAACCTAAAAAAAAAAAGCAACAAAGGAAGACGAGGAAAGGAAACCCCAAATCAGTCAAAATCTCTTTCTGGTCATCTCTTTCTCAATTGGGAGAGTAAAATGCCTACATTTCTTCTGCCCATGCAGGCTCGAGGACCAACAGCAAACGTGAAGAATGCGTCTCGGTTCACGTGATCGACCGTGAATTATTCGGGACGAGGATCCTTCCAGTACTTGGCTAAATTTAGCATGTGTGAACAAAGGGAAAGCACGACCCTGGATAATAATTGCGAAGGAAAAAACTCACGATTGTAGTGTATCGCAGCGACGTTGACCAAGATCGTTGTGTCTTTAAGGACGAACACTGGAATCGGCGTATTCCTCCTGTCGTTGGAGTATGTCACAAAGCTAGAGTCTTCCGTCGTAACCTTTCGGAAATTCTGGAGACTAATGGTAGGATCAATGTCCCTTCCCTTTTGCCATAGACCAAGTATCCGATCAGGAAAGGCGATACGAAAGAAAATGTTGGACAGACCTCGGAACAAGTGCCATTAGCCTTGGCCATGAGTCGCCGTGTTGGGGCAGGTTGACGAGTGGAGCACTTGGGACGAATCAAACGTCGAGAATATACAAAAGTTGTCGCTGTCACAAGCAAACGTAGAATGGGACGTCTGATATCTACTTTCCAGCATTATAAGCATGAAAGATAGCAGGAAACATAGATGGGCTTACCGTCTATGCCAACATGACGACAACTACGATTGGTTGGTCAGAGATACGAAACTGAAGAGAGCTAGTGAAAGTGCGACCGATCGGAGTTTGATGACAGATTACCGGGGCTGTAAGACGGCCAAAACGTTAAAGTTGAACATTCGACATAATCCTGGGCTGTCCGCTTACTGTAGAAATCACAGCACAAGCAAACTGATTTGGAGAATGGTCGTAGCTGCTGAGCATGAGAGACTACGGTTTCTGGTTTCAGGGCTGAATCGAATGAGGTCGTAGAGAACAAAGTTGGAATCGACCACCTCGCCGGAACCTTCGAACGTCTCGACTGGCCGACTAGGTAAAACGTTTTATACTCACTGAGACACGATACATAGCATATGGAAAACAAAAATATTCCGCTATGCTGCATGCAATAAAGAGAAGGAACGGACCTAATGTGGATCATTGCTAGAAATGGGCTAACCCATATCCCGTGTCCTAAACGTCCTCGAATTGAGAAGTTGTAAGTTGAGATCTAGGCACTCTGCTAAAAATGAATGGTGCGGGCAAGCAAGGCAGGTGAGTGGTCTACGTCGGACAGTATCTCATGAAGTGACGACCATCCATCCTCACCAGTAGTGTGGCGGGTGCAATTGTGCCAGGTGTATTCGCTTTAGCAGCTGCTCTCCTCTGTCTCTTTCTGGCCGCATATGTGCGTTGGTCTCTCTCGGTTGGACAAACAACGCAGCCTATTTGACCCACCACCATCAATAGGATAAGCCGTGGTAGTCGTTGATCGAGAGGAAGAACATTGCCATCTATATCGTGGGTATTATGTTCGTAAGTAGCTCTACCATCATCCGCTCCATTTCTCTTCTGACTGCCGACGTATGGCCAATCCATTGGGAACAAATTGTGATCCAAATTGGCTTCGAGTTGTACGTTTACTATTCATTGAAACCAAGTACACCCTCCTCATTTCTACTATGCAATTATCACTACTACTTGCAGGTCCGTTGTCAGTTTCACCGCTGGTTCGTCTGGCGAATTCGACCAGATCACGCAAGTCGTAGGCACAATCTTCGGCGGTCTCCCGGCAAAAGCGTAAGCCCACATTCCCTCAACGTTCCTTCGAGCCCCATGATGGAGACTGGCTTATCTGCCCTGCCCACTTCTTCGACACGTTCTGACGCGCCACATACACCACACTCACCGCCTCGTACTCTTTAGCTACAGCGTTCCAGTGCGTCGGGCGATGGCTATGGTCGTCTTTGTCTTTGGGCTCATCAATGTCGTATTGGCGCTTGAGCTCGCACCCAGCCTGGGCTTCACACTTGGTCACTCTCGGGGACCCAGAATAGTGTAGTAGAATCAGAAAGAAAGGAGGTGATCAAGGCGTGAACAGCATCATTGGGAAGGTCCATTGTCATGAAACTGTCCGATTTCTAGTCTCAAGACTAAGGCTTAGCAGAGAGTCAGTTGATATCAGCCATCTGGTCGATTAAGTCGACAAGTTGTAGAATGATCTAGTATACCGCGCCTAATATTGTATGGAACAGAATATAATTTGCAATCGTGCATGGCCCTTCAAGTGCTCTCGAGGAGAATAGAACGGCCGCCGTAAACTTTATGGTTGCTCGTGGAATTTGCCCATGTTTTTTGCTCCATCCACCCTGAACCAAACCACGACTGTGCCTATGCGTCCTAAAGGTTATTTGCGTTTCTGGGATCGACTCTTTCAACTTCCGTCCTCTTCTTCTCTCTTCGCACATTATCAGCGCAGCCCGATCCATCGAAGATGCTGACGGCTCCTTGCCAGAAGGCCTTAGCTTCCCAGTCGTATAGTATAGAATGAACGCGACAGGTCTTAGTCGTAAAACTTTGTTCTAATCACTCGTATCATACCAACTGAATCAGCATCGTCCCTGAACACTGGAGTAATGCCACGAGTATTATATCAAGATAGCCCTTCCCTTTCCTCCTGCGACATGCCTCGTATGTATGGTGGTCATTTGCTAGATTATTTTGGCTAAGCCCCAAGTCTCAAAGGACGCCACCCTAATGCGTCGAGGTCGTTGCCATCAAACTTGATTGGTATCTTGTATTCTAAACTTCTTCGAATTGGAAGGCTGGAACTCGAAATCCAATTATGCGTGGTGGTGCTGGCAAGTGAGTGGTCGATGCATTTGACAGCAACTGAACCAGCTGTATACATTTGCCTTTTTACCCACTGCTCTCCTTTCTCTCTCTCTCGTGTACTAACCTATGCTGACTGGACAAATAAAGCGATCTATCTCGCTCGTCACCACCATTAACACCATACTGATACGGCATGCACCCCAACCCGTGGGCATCCTTCGACCCTAGGGAGACGAGAAACATTCTGGTCTATATCACTGGGATCATGTTTGTAAGTAGCTCTATCATTCTCTACTCTGTCCTCTTCATTCGACTGACACGGTGTTGTCGATCCATTGGATTTTCCATATAGTACAAACTTGGCATCGAGTCGTACGTTCATCACTCATCCAAACTAACTATATCACCTCAAATATTATCTTATAATTCTGGCACGCAGGTTCAACGGTGCCATTGTCAGCCTAGCCGCTGATCGGTTTGAAGCCGCACATACATTTGGCAAAATAGGGGCTCTGAACGGACTCAACCAAGCCATGCAAGTCGTAGGCTCTATCCTCGCCGGTCCCTTGGTCAAAGGGTAAGCCCAACTTTTCTCTAAATTTTATGAAGTGGTTTACCAATCGTAAATGGCATATCTGCCCCTGTCCACCTCTTCCTTCCTCCTACTCGACACGTTCCGACGCACCACACACACCGCCATATCCCCTTTCTCCTTTGCCCGTAATGTCCATAGGTTTCCAGCGCGTTCGGTGATGGCCACAGCCATCCTCATCTTTGGGCTCGTCACTATTTTATTCATGGTCATCGATGCTGGAACAGGAGGAAAGCCAAAAATTGCAAACGGGAACCAGGTCAAGTATGGGACATGGAAGTACGTACCAGCTTCCCCCTTCCGCCTCAATATCTGACTGGGTGTACCTAGTCCTAATGGTCTCTTTCCACTATACATGATCGCTGGTATCTCCCTCGGGATGGTCGAACTCATCCGGAGAATTATTCCCTGTGATATTGTTGGAGGCGACGTCCAAAGTCCGTACTTACTTCACCTTCTACCACCATCCTCTACCATGCCCTAAACCTTCTTTCCCTTGACAGAGCTCCGAAAGATGGACGCAATAGTACATATCATGTATGAAGTAGCTGGAACAGGTGGTGCCATTCTCAGCGCGAAAATGATCGAAGTCTTTGGAAACAACTTTTCCTTCCTCATAACTCCTCCCCTTTTCTTGTTTGCTGGCCTCACATGGATGTTCATCGACACACTGGGCCATAGCGAAGAACAGCAAAGGGGACACCAGACACCGGAAGGAGCGATTGGAAGGTCGTTTTGGACGTCTATTCGTAACATTGATTATTTGGAATCAGTCCTTAAGGGCGCAAAGGCGTTCGCGAGATCGACGTATAAAGGCGCGATCATCTGCTTTTCGCATCGGAGGTTTATTTGGCTACTCCCGGGTTATTCTTTTGCGCGTGCGTGTCTATTTCTCATCTCTTCTTCTTCTTCTGTCACAAGTAGTTGATACCGGCCATCCCCACTGTCCTTCCAGTTTATGGTCATCGATACCTCGAGGGCACCATCGCACCTGCGATCGCTAAACGCATCATGCTCGACTCCTCCTATTCGGTGAGCCACATGTACGAACATACGCTTACTTCTCACTCACCACTTTTCCCAACTTTCTCACCAGCAAATTATGGTCAGTGGCTCCAATCTAGGTGAACTCGTCGGAGCCTTCTTCGTCCTCGTCAGCAGTACCGCCATCGAAACCCCATTCCCATTCCTTCGTTTCGACGCTCTGGCTCTCCTGATCGTCTGGGCTCTCCCCGTCTACTCCCACTCTATTCAACCGCACAAACGGGTGTATGCTTGGCGAATCGCCGCAATGTTCATTCCGATTTCTATGGGCTGGGCAGCGGGTGACGTCTCCCTCTCTGCGTTTATTCAGTCTTCATTGGCACAAATACACGACGATGATTCACACGTGTCGCCTCTGGGAAGCGTCATGTCGTTTTTGTATTCCTCATATATCATCGTTTACGCGGTTCTTGGGACCGTTTTGGGGACTTATATCGACAACATATTTATCAAAGACGGGAATATCTATCGGGCGTTGGTCAACGTCGGCGGTGTCCATGTACGCTCTGTTTCTTCCTCTTCTCTTACGGTGCTTTACAGTTGGGATATGCTGACACAAGTCACCTCTACGTTTCATAATCTAGTTTACTGTCCTTTGCGTGATCATCATCGCCGCAACTCTGACTCCCCTTGGTGCACGCCACTTGAACCCCAAGATGGCCAAGGTTAATGCAGAGGCAGGTGAGGCTGCCGGTATTGGAGTACAGGAAGACAAAAGTGAAGAGGAAGTCCCAAACCGATCGTATTTAAATCATCCTATACATCAATATTGACACAGGTATCGACGTCCCCCGTCACCACTGCCACAAAAAACGATGACCGATGCTAGTCGCTCGTTTCATACTGGTACAAATACGGAGATTATGATCGATAACATGGACTGATAAACGAATATTTGTGCGATGACTGCAAGTATTACCCCCCTTCATCTCGTCGAGTGATTCTGGTTCGTCGTGAATTCCGATTCCTAGCTATCTTTCTCGTAATAATCAGTCGTTACTTGTACGACACCCCAAACCGTCGGACTTCGCTCCCGTTGTTGACTCCCTTTGGCAAACGTTTGTCGAGGTGAGATAGATGCAGGATAGCGTCCAGTGTTTGGTCTTCTGTTTCGAGAACCGGAATGGATTTTTGCTCCAGATTTGTTGTAGCGGAATACGCTCGCGCGTCCTTTATTTCACGAACAACGAACGCAAAAAACCGAACTCTGAATCATATCGAGGAAGGAATGGAGTGATCTCAGCAAAAGACGCGCTTTACATGGCAGTTGACACGCCGACACTCTTACTGAGGCTTGGAGCCATCACACTCACCAGCAGCGACAACCATGATCATGAGCACAAAGCTCTGCCGTTTTGGCCGTGTTCGTTCTGGATTTCGACTCGGGCGAACATCCCCCCTGTTTCGCCCAAACCCCAAGCAAGTCGGAGACGTCGATATCAGATGCCAACCAATTGATGAGCTCGTTGAACAATAAAGGAGCCGTGGTACTTCAGCTATTCTTATGTTCTTCTCTTCCTGGCGAATACATTCGTGCCCAAAGGTCGAATGGTTTGGACACGTCTATTGGTTCAGCAAACACGACCCAATAGAGTACGTACAACTGAAGCACCACCTACATATGAAACTGAACCGATACGTTAGAGGAAGCCCGATCGCGGAAATGATATCGCCGTTGTCCTTGGATGTGAGGCAACAACATTCCGATGATCTCCTATGGCTCATTGACAACCAGCGTTCACCCGGTGGGCAAATCTTTCACAATGATTATCCTATGAAGTTGGAGGTCCCAAATTAAGGAAATAGCTGTTGGGACGAGGTGGGAGTAGACCAACCTCCATATACTGGACAGAGGGGGCTGACGAACGTTTCTGAAAATACTGGGCCGGCCGGCGCCAATTTGGCCCGAAATAGCAACCGAACCTCATTTCTGGACACAAAGCATCGTTGGATATTTCGAAATATACGCCCCGAGTAGTCAAGGCGACTGATATCCCTCCGTGCTGAGAGTGACGATGAAGCTTCAGGTTGTCGCTACTTGCCTAGCTCATATCCCGTCCTCATATGGTGCCTTGGACGTTCTCACGCTATCAAGTCAGACATTGAGGGATCTGGACGGGCAGGAGACCAGCGGTGTTTATTCGCCTTCTTTTCCGCTGTTCTCTTTCTCTTTCTACATATACTCAACTCCGGGTTCCTTCAACTGGACAAATAAACCAACCTTTTTGACCCCCTACCACCATCCACACGACAAACCATGGCCCCTAGCCGGGCAGGCTCGTTCAGTTCCACGGAGAGAAGGAACATTGCCATCTATATCATCGGCATCATGTTTGTAAGCGGTTTTTATCATTATATCCTTAGTTTCTCTTCTGACTGACGATATGCTTTTCATATAGTACAAAATCGGTCTCGAATCGTATGTTTACCACTCACTCCGACCAGATACATCCTTCTCAATCCTTATAATATCTTTTCTTTCGGGACGCAGGTTTAACGGCGCCATCGTCAGTCTTGCCGCGGATCGGTTCGAAGCAGCCCACACGTTTGGCAAGATAGGGGCTCTGAACGGACTCAACCAAGCCATGCAAGTTGTGGGTTCTATCCTCGTCGGTCCCCTGGTGAAAGCGTAAGCCCACAATTCCCTCACCCTTCTTCCAAACTACCGTGCTGTGGT
>WSTP01000611.1:0-10761 GCA_019627735.1 Serendipita sp. 400
CTACCTCCGCCAGAATCACCTCCACCACCTGAGGATGAACCTCCTCCACCACTACTATGATAATGATAGCTCGTATGAGTCGAGGTATTATGATGCGTTGTATTGTCAGACGAGGTTGCGTGAGAACTAGGGTGATTGGTCTGGTTAGGTCCAGAATGGTGATTATTGTGATGGTGATGTTGCTGATCACCCGAGTTCGGGTCAGAGAACATCACCAATGCCGCCCCAGTTAAGAACGTATCATCTCTATCTTGCGGCCGCTGGCTGCCATTCCTGGCTGCACCACTATTGCCACGACCAGTGCCTCTGCCACCGTAAGTAGGTTTGTTATATTTCTTGTTGGGTTGGTTAACAGCTGTAGTCGTCGTCGCCGGTTTAGTCAAAAACACGTTGCGGAAGAAATGGATCGGTCTCCCCTTCTGGTTCTTCTTCGTCGCGTCCTCTTTAGGCTTTCCGAGAAATAAACTACGGAAAAAAGATGCATTTGACGAGTTCTCTTGTGTCCCCTCCGTAGCGGGCTGTCAATAGACGTCAAGCGTCAACGAGGGGGGGGTTATTGACCAGCACATTACGTACCACAGACGATGACTGTGCGTCGTTTGCTGTAGAATTTGGATTCTGATTGTGACTCATAATCGATATACCGTAGGAGATGAAAACAAAAGTGGGGAAGCTGAGCGAGTCATGAAGTCCTAGCCGCCCCGTATATATACCCCTACGGTCGTTCGATTCATCTATCAATGGCCCGGTTTCGAGAGCGAGTTATGACATGCCCGACACCGAACCACGATAGCCCACAGCTATAGCGGCGCTCCTCAACTGTCCGTCCAAACCCGCCCGGCCTCAACACGATGCAATTTCGGTCAGACACGTAAACCCGTAAGCACGCATCGGTTCAGTCGCACTTTGAATCCTAAACGAATCAATTGATCTATTTTTGAGATATGGCATCTGTACGTATATCCATTCGTGTGTATACCGAGCCGTCTCCGAATCTGACTGGTTCTGAACCGCGTTCAGGCGTACGTAACAGGCGTTTCAGGCTGGAGTATAATACGCGTAGTTAACGTATCCGTATCTTGATTGGTCATTTTGCGTACAAAGGATTTGGAAAGAGGTAAGGAAGGAGTATAGGTTCACCACCTGGGACCGACGTCCAATCCTCCATAGTGATCGTGACTGTAATGTCAATGATCCCCATTATCGGATCAAAGAGCCTCGAAGAGGTCATAGACGTAGGTAGACCACACCCCTTAGCGCTTATCACTCAGTGCTTACACCACATCATAGTGTTCTCCCGTCTACACTGAGTCCGAATAAATAGTAGTACCATACACATACATATTCGCTGGCAAATGTCCACCCTCAACTGCTGCTTCCACCACCACCACCGCTGCTGCTGCTACTTCCACCAGAATCACCTCCACCACTTGAAGATGAACCTCCTCCGGAATATCCCCCGCTCGAAGATCCCAAATCATATCCACCTCCACCACTACTGTGATGATGATAACTCGTATGAGTCGAGGTATTATGATACGTCGTACTGTCTGACCAGGGTGTATGAGAACTGTGGTGGTGGTTCTGATGAGGTCCACAATGGTGATTATGGTGATGCTGGTATTGATTATCCCCAGAATTTGGGTCAAAGAATGTCGTAGCTGCCGCCCCATTGAAGAACATATCGTTTGTATACCCAGCTGGATGACTGCTAGTTTTGTTCCGGCCAGTAGCACCACCATTTCTTCCAACGTACGTGTTAGATGTGTTATACTTCTTCATCTTGTGTTCAGCGAGCCTCTTCGCCATCCTGAAGAACAATTTGTGCTGAATGGACGGGATCGGTTCCTCTTTCTGCTTCTTGTTCTTCGAGTCCTCTTTAGGCCTCTCGAGGAAGAAACTACGGAAAAAAGAGACACCCGAGGAATGTTTGTGGGTCCCCTCCGTTGCAGGCTGTCAATAAAAGTAAAGCGTCAGCATGAAGTGATGGAGGAGGCATCGTCAAACATATTACGCACCACGGACGACGACTGCGGGTAGTTTACTGCAGAATCTGATGTCTGATTGTGATTCATAGTCGATATATCGTAGAAGATGATGATAAAAGTAGGGAAGTTGGGTTGAATCCTGGTAGTCCTGGTCCGCCCTATATATACCCTACGGGTCGTTCATAGCTTTCGATCCATCTATCAACGGTTCAGTTTCGAGAACAAGTTTGTGTGACGTGCCCGACACCGAACCATGACAGCCCACAGCCGTAGCGCTCTCCCCATCCGTCCGTCGAAACCCGCCTCGACCACATGGAATTTCGGTCCAACATGCAAACCCACAAACACGCCTGAGTCCAGTCGCGCTTTGAATCCTGAACGAGTCGCTTTATCCATCTTCGGGATATTCGATTTTCGTACGTATACGTACTATCCATCGCGTCCCATTGCATCGCATTCGCATACCAAACGACGCGACGTCTCTGAATCTCACTGGTTCAGGCAAACGTAACATGTTTTCCAGGCTGGAGTATAATGCGCGTAGTAGACGTATCCGTATCCTGATTGGTCCTTTTGCGTACAACGAAAGGAGCTGGAGATGAAGTGGAGATTCACCACCTGGACCGACCGCCATGCGCATGTATGCATTTCGACTATCTAGAGGATAACCAATACTACTAATATGAGCTTAATTGGTTCCACGATTAGAACGAGACCAGTATCCAAGTCCTTGCTAGGCCCGTCTCCGTCGCTGGGAAATCGCACACTAGCACAGGCCTTTACGCAGCGTAGCAGTGCTTACACCGCTTCAGGGTAAGTTCCGAGAATATTGAAGTCGATAACATGGTGTTACTACAAGCACGGATATCCGTAGCAAATGATCAAGTGCCCCTCAATCGCCACCTCCGCCTCCACCACCACCAGAATCACCTCCACCACCTCCATCACCACCACCGCCAGAGTCACCACCACCGCCACCCGAGGACGCTCCTCCACCATCTCCAGAATACCCTCCACTCGAAGATCCCCCAAGATCATTGCTGCCTACCGCACCCCAACCGGTAGCAGCATGATAGTGAGCTGTATGCGTATCTCCTCCATGCGTGTGATGATAAAGCGCGCTATTGCCCGTCGTCTTACCATCTGCTTTCGATTTGTCCAGAGGGGTCGGCACCACCATCGACGCTTTCTTCTTTTCCGAGTCCTCTTTCTTGGTCTTGGGACTTCTTAGATAAAATAAACGGTTGATAAGAGATGATGTGACTGAAGGTCGTCCACCTCGACGCGTTTGTCCTGGTGTTCTTTCCACAACGGTCTGCCATATGGGGTTCAGGCGCGTCAGCAAGAGGAAGAGGAGATTGCACAAAGTTACGCACCGTCGACGACTGGGAGTAGTCCAATATAGTATCTGGTGTTTGATTGCTAGTCATTTTCGAGATTAGGTAAGAGAGATACTGGCTTAGAAGTCGAGGGATTGAGCGAGTCCTCTCGTCCCCGCTCGGAGGGATATATGTAGCTCTACGATCGCTCATAGCCTTTTTTTCAATTCTAGGTGCCCGTGACGTGCCGACACCGAACGATACCCTTAGATGGTTGGCGCTCTATCTCGCGCCCAAGTTTGCCTGTGCCTGGATGGACCTGGCATACAGCCGCGCCTTCAATTATGATGAGTCTAGACATCTTTAGATCGTTGAATTGTACGTACGTATCAGGATATCCATCGTATGACACCCCCAACCAGTTCGGAACCCGGATTAGCCATGTGAACAGTCTGAACAAATTGACACATATCTCCTCAGGCTAGAGAGAGGAAAGGAGTCCTTTCTTTAAAGTGTGTGTGGTTGAAAGTACCCGGCCTGGCTAGCCATGATTATGATCAGAGCACTTGACGAGACAGATTGAGGTCGGGAGCAAAGTGGTAGTCCACCACATTGGACCTCTTACTGCTGCTACTTACTTCGGTAGTAAGCGTAGCTGGGCTCAGTCAAGTGACAGGGAAAATTTAAAAGTGACAAAAATCGAAGCAAGAAAGGAATACGGTACACTTGCACGATTCTCGACGTGACTAGCGAAACGGCTCGAATCACCAGATAAACCAATGATCAAGCAAATGGTGGGAAATCAGATCGGGCTGACGAACTACGTTCATGTTCTCGTATTTTCGGAATGAACTAGCTTGAATTTTCACTCGGACGCAAGACGGAGAGCAGAAACTCAAGATTGGACATTCGCACGGACTCAGACCTGTTTACAATCGGTGCCTCTTTGTCCCCTAAAGGAACTTATGGTGTCAACTTTGAACTCTACTGGATCTATGGACAGAATGTGGAGGAAGTGACTATAGACTCTTCCAGGAGGGCAGAACCAAATGGTGAGTGACCTCTACCTCCGTTATAGCTGCTTTTACGACAGTAATCAGCTAGGATTTGTTTCCTGCGGGCGAGGAATACCAATGGATACGAGTTCACAGTTCCACTACAATTCCCCGGGGGGGGGGACGGGTTTCTGGTTTCGCAAGGCGTAGCTGTCAAGCGAAGATCATAGTGAGAGAGAATGAACAGGGGGAACGAAATCTGTTTGCTGGTTAGTGAAGTGGGTATAATTGTCAGGAAGCGGAGCGATACGACGAACGGCTGACTAGCCTGATTTTAGTTCCCACGACTCCGCCAGTCGGTCGTGAATCCCTCGACTAGTGAAGTCGCGAGTAATGGTGTTTGGACTAGACTAGACTGGTCATGTGGAACCCAGCCTAGTCGAGTCGCAGTCCGCTCTACGGTAGCCCTACCAGGTCAGGGGCGTGGCTAGTATGTCAGACTCTCGTGGATCGAACAAACGGATGAAAGGCCTCTAAGATGATGCTGATAAATTTGAACAGGTTTAATCATTCGTTTGCTCGATGAGTCATTGGGAAGACTAGGATCGTTTGATTGTGAACCGAGAACTGCCAAGCCATACGTTCTCGTCGGCCAGCTATAGGTGCAGACAGCCTTTTTAATCGACAAAGCAATCGTGGTGCATCTATGTCCTTACCAGAATCTGGTGGACATGCGTCCATCATGCATTCCAACCCGGCTTTTGTTAGCGGCGATGATTGGCAGGTAGGCTAGAAACAGTCGTGTAGTTGGCTTATCATACCGTTTAGGTTACCGTATCACATTGTTTCGCTTCATATCGTACGTAGAGACAATGGCGTGTCAGGGAAGATCCACCACTGAGACCTCTGCAGGAAGGGGGGAAGGGGGGAGAAAGAGAGAGATGGAAAACCCAAGAAGCACATCCGAAGACGATGCTGAGCGTTCGGAAAAATCCTTGGGAAACGATATTGTGATTCACATACACAGGCGCTTGTTGGATCATGGTCCGTCAAAGAGATGCTATGCGTGGCCCGTCAACGAGAGGTGAGTAGCTGTGCCAACATCCAATCCGGCAGAATCCGCTCAGCCTTTTCGGCTGCTACTTCTAGGCCCAAACGCCACGGGTATCGGCTAACATAGCCCGTTGGCTCGCCTTGACTTTCTCATCCCCTTTACACTATCGAAGGGGTTTTATGGAGAACGGTAGGGTCTAGAATGACGAGTAAGAAGACACATTCCAAAAGAACTCGCGAGTATTTTCTTTTCAACTTTTTTTTTTTTTGGGGGTTTCGGTGTACAAGAATCTGCAGACATTCGGGCATGATTCCCAAAATAGGATGAGAACGGTTGTTCCCATTCTCATGAACAATCAGACCACGTCCGTCGCCTCGTATAGCCTAATCTTGATCTTTTCTAAGACCCGCAATGTAGGTTTGATTCTTAGCACGGGAACGAAAGGTTGTTTAGGCGGGGGGGGAGAAGAGAGAATGCAGTGGAAACGGAAACAGTCGTCTTTAGGCTGCTGTCAGTATCGATAAACCGTGTAAGCACATGTTATCGATCGAATTGGAGATTTCAAGGTGGATACCTAATCATTATTCAAAGGCAGTCCTTGGTATGGCCTAGCTTTCGATCTCCCACCAACGGGTCCACTGGCGTCGCCAGTGACATGAAATTCGTAGCGATGCGAGAGAACTGTCGCTTAGCGTAAAAGGCAAGTGGCATCCCCCGCCTCTGCATTTGTCAAGGGCCTCTCTATAGTTCTTGCTCACCGCCGTCAGACGACGTTATCAAAAGCCATTGCTCTTCTCCCAAGCACCGTATTTCATTCATTCTTTTTGATCCCAGAGGTAAATTCCCAGCGTGGCAAGGAAGTGGGCCTGGCGGGTATAAAAGAGGTCTCGAATCAGTCGAGTTGAAAGGCCAGGAAATCTTTCTTCTCCTCCAACCAACTCTTGCTTTCATCTCTTTCTTTCGGCCTGGTGCCTCTTTCGTACGTACTCACTGATCCACCCAATCTCCCTCTGGTTCTCCTTACTGACCACCTATAGGCTTTTCGTTTAACCCAAGAAACTAAACTCGTCATTTCATCTCACACATTAACAATGCATTTCGCAAAGGCCCTCATCCTCCCCATCGTCCTCGCCCTCACCGTTGCCGCCGCCCCTGTCCCAACTCCCGAGGGTAATCTGGTGACCCTTAACGCGAGGAATTGTCACCACCACGACCACGACCCCAGTCGCCCTTGCCATGAACGCGCTCGTGCGATAGCAAATATTCTAGTCAATGGTGCTGGGAGCACAAATCAACCTCTAGTTGACGCCCAAGGTGGTGACCAGAGTGGCTCGTCAACTGGTTCGACATCTGGCTAATCCGCCATCGATGCGTGATTTCTGCTGTTGTTGGAAATGTAATCCTTGGGTTGTACCGTCTCAAGAATTCATTTTGACGCTCTCATTCATTAATTCGCGTCTTTGACGAGCCTCGATTGCCTCATTTAAGTGTCCTTGAACGCCTAGTTAGAACGGCTCAGAGTAAGTGACGTACATTCCAAGTCAGCTTTAGCCGGTTGGCCAGTTGGAAGAGTTGAAGCGGCGAGTCGAAAGTGGCAAACGCGATTGAGCTTGTCGGGATTTGAGATTCAAGCATTCAAACAAACAATTCGACATTCAAACGCTTTCTCGACCATCAATCATTCCACCCTCGCTCTTGTCAAAGTGCAAAAGAAAAAAAGAGAACAGTATGGTGGCATATAATTAACCAAAATAAAGATAAAAATAACTAAATAAAAATACGATCGTACATCGCAAGCTACAGGAGGAATCGAGCGAGCGACACAAAGGAAATGGAGAAAAAAAGAAAAGAAAAAGAAAAACGTCGTCGTCTACTTGTTCTACTTGTGCCCGTTGCTCATCACTCGTCCTCTATGATGGTGACTCTCGTCACCAAACACCTCGTGCAGTTGATCTCCCGACAACGCGGGACAGGCTCGCAATGTTGCCGGTACTGATACTATTATTACTACTAGTTCTCCGACGATTCGGAGCCGGACACAAAACGTTGTGCGTCTCTACAGCGTCCCAATCACACTTTCCGCATTTGAAGATTGGTAGCAACAGTGGCGGTGGCAAAAAGGCGTAGGTGTTGAGACCCACTATCGAGTGAGTGGCTGTGTTTGTATTTGGTTTAGGCCGTCATCCAGTCCCCAAATTGCCATCCCTGGTTGGAGCAAGGGGAAGGGTTGTCGCATTAGAGGTTACGCAAGACGAATTTAATCGATGCAATCGCACGCACGTGCGTGTGTAAGAAGAGGAAAGAATGAGTTCAGTGCATTGAAAGAAAGTTAGTGTTGAGGGTTAGAGTACTGGACATCGCTGGTTGGCGCCACGGTGCAATAACTGTCTCTTCTCTTCCAACATCGTTGGTAATTCGGATCTCTGAACATAATCTAGAGAACCAGCATACAACATGAAGGAAGGATGATTTAAGGGGATGTGAGCATACCTGGTCATTGAGCGTTTTGAAAACCGTTCATGAGGTCGTCGAGATTTGAAGATGGGACACCCCCTCGATCTCAACCGTTGGTGTTAATGTTTGTCTGTTGACACCCATCGAACAAGTCGAGGAAGAAGAGAATGAAGAACCATTGGATCGCGCATTGATTGTAGAACGAACCTGCGTCGGTTGACCAGAAGGTAAATTGCTGAGGAAAGGAGAGACTTGAGAGGGTATGACGCTCTAATGGTTCTGGGGGAGTGAAGGTTTCATAGCTCCTTCACGGGCTTCAACTAGCCATCTACTGCAGTCACCCACCGTTGTCCAACCTTTCTAGTGGCGCCTTGCTGGCTTGTGACCAATCACCCTACACCCTGCCACCGTAGGCATTGGTGGTGGTGGAGATAATCCCGATTCTGGTCACCAGAATTTGAATCAGAAAACGTCGAAGAGACCATCCCATTCGACACGGTTCGTGTCTATCACTGGGCAAATGACTGGTGCCTCTACTCCCGCCGTGACCACTAGTGGTACCCTACTATTTGTTCTGAAGTTCCGTGCCTTTCGGTGTCAACGTTCCCCATAGTGTCCAGAAGGGTCGGTACCATCATGACGCTTTCTTCTTTCCTGGATCCTCTTTGTTATTAGTGGGCCCTCGATAAAAAAGGTTGATAAGGGACGATACAGCTGAAGGTCATCCACCTCAACGCGTCTATCCCAGTGTTCCTTCCACAACGCTCTGCCATATAAGGTTCAAGAGCATCAGCAAGAGGAAGAGGAGAATGCACAAGGCCACGCACCACAGACGATTGTGAGCAGTCCGGTGTAGAGCCTGGTGTTCGATTGAGGCTCACCATCGAGATATAATATCGACTAGTAAAAAGATAGGAAGCCAGAAGCAGAAGGGGGGAAGGAGTCATCTGGTCCCGTTCGAGGCTATATTTAACCCTACAATCGTTCATAGCCTTTTAAGTTCTATAGGTCTGTGACATACGCGACGCCGAACGATGCCCTTAGTTGGCGCTCTACCTCGCGCCCGACCTTGCCTGCGCTTGGATGCACCCGCCATATAGTTGCACCTTCGTTATAATGAGTCTAGCCACTTCAACACAATGATTTGTACGTACGTATCAGTATATTCATCGTCTAATACCGCCAACACCTAGGCCGGAACCAGAGGAACAACTCCGATAAACTGGTACAAAATTTCTTGGGTTGGAGGATAGAATTTCTCTTTTCAAAGTGTTTGCGATTGAAGGTGTCCTAATTGAGCATGATTATGAGTAGAACACTTGATGAGGGAGAGTAAGGTCAGGAACAAAGTGGCGATTCACGCGATTCACCACTTTAGACCTCTACCACATACTTCAGCAGCGTAACTGGACTGAGCCAAGTGATAAAGAAAGCGAAAGTGACGAAAATTGAAGGAAGAGAGGAATACGACGTACTATGCACGATTCTCGACCAGCGAAACGGCGAAAATCACCATCAGACAATGGTCGTCCGTCACTGCAATAAATCCAATTTTGAGTTTATGATCCCTGTCACCCAATCCGAATGAAAAAATAAAATAAGATAGTTCGTTCTGACAATACGAAAACGGTAACATAACTCATTCACCCGTTCCATCTTCGCTCAGTTCACTCATTCGCACGGACTCACACCTATTCACAACCAATGCCCTTTTGTTCTCTTGAGTGAATGTATATACGAAGCTCGCGTCTGTTTCGAACTGTACAGAGTCTGGGGAATGGGGGCTACTGTAGACCCTCCTAGGCAGAATTGACTGTTGAGTGACTTCCACGTCCTCTATAGTTGATTTCGTGGTAATAATCGGCTAGAATCCATTTCTTGCGGGTGAGGGATTTGAGTCGATACAAGTTCACGGGTTTCACAGAATTCGATGGATGTGAGTTTTGGGACAGTGCCAGTAGGAAGGGCGATAAGAGAAGACCATAGTGAGATATCACTCGACGGAAGAGTGACCAGAGGAAACAGAATGTCGTTGGTGGGTTGGTGGAGTGTATACTGTTGTCAGGAGGCAAAGCAATGGGATGAGTCTTGGGTTTGATTTATGAAAATCTCATCTAATTACAACCCTATGCAGCAGTTTCTTCATATGGGATAGTTCGAGTGGACCCCTTCGAGTTCCTCGAGACAGCATTGTCCAAACCTGTTCGGGGTCCAGTATGCCCTGGAGAAGCTACGAGGAGGATTCTAACTAGACTAAGCGGCTTTTCACGGCTGGTTAGCCGACCAAGTGGTTAATTGACTATTTGCAGGGTCTGACTGAGTGTGAGACAAGACACTGGATCTTCCCCTGCAACACCAAACTGCATCTAGAAGTAATTGAAGCAAAAAAGGTACCAACAATAGTTGAGTATAGAGGGATTAATTGACTTCCGTGTGACCGGCTGTGGAGAAAGATACGACTTATAAAGCAAAACCCGACCATCGGTGTTTCGGGTCCCGGGCGAAATGTCAGACTTTCATGGATCGAACAAACGAATGAAGGACCTCTAGGGTGATGCCATTGAGGAGATACGATCATCTATGGGTCCTTGGAAGGGTCAGGATCGTTCGGTTGTGGAACGAAAACTGCCATGCCATACGTCCTCGTCGGTCAGCTATGGGTCCAGACGGCCTTTTGCGTCGCTGAGACGATCTTCATAGATCCACATCTCTATCATAAGCTGGCGTATTTGCGTCCATCATGCGGTCCAACCGACCTTCTCTGGCGGCGAGGATGACCGGGTTAGAAGAGGTCGGATGATCGGCTTATCATGCTCGTTAGGCCACCATACCCTGATATTTCACTTTCAACGGTATGTAGAGACGACGACGCCCACGGAGAAAGGAAGCAGGGGAGGAGGGGTGAGAGAAAGATGAAAACCCAGAAGAACATCAGAAAACGGTTCCTATCG
>WSTP01000614.1:0-10743 GCA_019627735.1 Serendipita sp. 400
TGCCACCCCGCGTTGTTTATCGGCCCCCGCGCCCCCCCCCAAACACCCTTCCGCAAAAAAAAAAAACCTTGTGGGGGGGGGGGGGGGCAAGTGCAGTAAGTAAGTCAGGTCAGGTGAAAAGGTGGAGTAACAAAAAAAACTGAAGTGTCGAAAGTCTCAGAGTGGTCGAGTGGTCGAGTGAGTGAGTGGGGTAGGTGGGTGGGTGGGGTATAATCTGACAGCGAACGAACGGCAGAAGGAAAGAAAAGAATGAAGGGGGCGCACGGGGGGTGATTCGTGATGTGATTGGAGTAGGTGGGATGTGGGGGGGGATTGATCTGTCGAGTGGAAGTGGACGGTGGGAACCGTCTCAACGACGGCGATTAGTTGAGAATTACGTGTTGGGTTATGGGTTCTTGTTTCGATTTGGTTTGGTTTGGCTCGGGTGCGTGGAATGTGGAATGTGGGTCACGACGACGTGAGGTGGACCGAACGCGAGACACGACCGCGATTCCGTCTGTCGTCTTCGACTGCGACCATCAATGTTTGTCTACACCCAGGTCAGGTGAGCATCAATTAGGATTGGAAAAAATAAATAACATAAAATAAAACAATTAATTAATGGTGGTGGTGGTGGTGGTTTTGTTGGAAAGGGTATAGTTGAAAAGGGTTACTCACTGAATCTCTACCAATTTGTACTCGCCATCGTCTTCAGAGGAATCGAACCCTTCTCTCCTGTCCTTTTCTCGCTACAGTCAAACGTCAGAGAATAGCCCATACCCATAGAAGTAGGAGCGGTTTCGACTCACCCGGATATGGGATAGAATCACTTGGGACTAAATACGGACCGGGGTCAGCCATGACACTCAAAAATACTATGAATGAGCAGGTAAGTGAATTGGTTTGCCTACTGACCATCCTCAGTAAGACTTCATTCTTCTTCCATCCAACTTTGAGTGCGTTCGCTTCCCTACTGTCCCCCCTCTGAACGGCCAGTTCAATGGCATCGGGGAAGAGAACGACGTGTGCGTAATCGATCGATTCCCACATGTTCAGTAGATGATCGTACACTTCAAACGGCACGAGCGCATAGGGCACCACTCCGAATGGACCTACACTCAAAAGAGAAGAAGAAAAAACAACACAAGGTGAGACCGGCAAGTCAGCACGTGTGTATTGAATAATAAACTTTTTGAGTTGGTTGGTTGGTTGCTCACCGTGTAATGTGGCGGTTGCGAGCTCGAGGGCATCTCCGCCTTGGCCATCGGAGATTTGATAGTCGTCGTAACGTCGTTTCTCCAACAACGAAGAAAACGTGGAGAAATCCGAATCGAACGGGTCGAGAGGTGATAGTGGGTATCCGAGTGCGTATGTCGCTGGTGCAAACGTAAAATAGAGGAAGAGTAGTTGTTGTTGGAGGAGGAGAAAGAAGAAGAAGAAGGGAAGGAGCATATTCGAATTTGGATTTTTATGTACCCTCTTTCATTGACGATTATATGACACTTTTCTTCTTTCTTTCTCCAGCGTAAGATTAAGTCCTGGTGGGGGGATTGTCACAAGAAACAGGAGGCGACTGCGGTAGCCAGCTTTGTACCCCTTTATATCATGATACGGCTAGGAACTTTTGACATGCCCACAATTGAGATTTCCTACAGGGACGGTTGGTCGAAATGAACGACTATTAGGGGGAGAATCAGGGTGAAAGAAGAAAGAAGCGTGCCCCTCGGAGGTAGTTGCTACTTCCTAATTCCCCACGTCCGTCTTCGTCGTCGTGGTCGTCATCGTGCCTTGTCCTTTGCCAGCTTGCTATTGCGATTGCGATGGCCTTTCTCTGCAGCGCTAGCTGGCCGTCGTCGTCGTCAAGGCTTCTGTTGCTGCGCACGAGTCTGTAGTGGCACGGAGGGATAGAGAAAGATATGGGTATGGTGATACCGGGATAAGAAAAATGCATCCGTGACTTCTACAAAAATGCCAAATTTGTCCCTCCCTTTGAAATCCTATTTTCGACGACTTACTTATATACAGATCGTCGTTATGAGTGACTGATAGAATGCAACCGCTTTTTGGAAGAACGGGGATACAGTAGTATACATGTGGTTGTGTGGTTGAGGTTCACTTTTGTCACCAGTCGATACTCGATAGGAGCCCATCGGCTGGGGAACCTGAACCCGAACCTGAACCCTGAACCTGAACCTTTGTATACGTGTTAGTTTTTGGTTTTGAGCTAAAGGGGGAGGCCATACTCGGGGAAAAGAGGGAGTCAGAGCTAAGTTTGAGCAATAGTTCATGTAGTCCCACTAGCTTCTTACTTCTATACTTATAAGTGAATAAATTTATTCTGTATTTTCTAGTAATATTCTTGCAACGGCTGGACTAGCAGAGCCAAGGTGGCTCATGCTTTTGTCCGTGTTGGCCTCTTCCGTTTGTGCGATGGCGCATTGGCTGATGGCTCACCACTTTGTCCTCGACAGCCATGGATATCCACCATGCTTTATATAACTACTCGAAAACTGGCTATACTTACCGCATTGAACCATCGTGAATCCCCCGACATGCCCATCACTCTCGGTCGCCACTGGACAAGGAGCACTGCGGATGACTGGTGTGTTAGTATCGATGGGAATGAAGTCTTGGAATTTTGCTATGTGTGTTATGAGGAGAAAAAGCAGAAGGTTGCAGTTGAGCCACTCCGTACGAGTAGAAACCAGGGGCGACTCTACCAGCGGGTGAGAGCACAAGCTCATCCCTCCTACCGTAGTGACTAATGTTACTTCATAGTGCTCCTCTGGAGACCATGGACTCTTCCTTAAGGATCTCAACCGAGGTTCTCCCCTCGTCGTGCAGACTGGCCTCTCCCCTCCTCGTATACCCCCTTTGCCCAATCGTGGAACAGTCTACATCAATGGGAAGCCAAAGAAGAAGTGTGCAGAGGATGATTGCCCCAAGGCTAGGGGAGACCAGCGCTGTCCTACACGTCGATGTGTTGATCATTGTGCAAATGTGCAACTGCAGCAACGCCTTTTAGGGAGGGATGGAAGTGCTCTTTGCTCGGTAACTGCCCATACAAATCGATATCAGAGTCTTCTTGTGGCCAATACAGACTGGATTACCGATACGGGTTCCAGTCGTGATGCCCCTCCTATCCTTGGCTCTGCAACAGATCAGAATCCACCAACTCTGGATCTTGCTCCTCATATAGAGCTTGCTTTACCACCTGTTCCTGACAATCCATCTCCACCAGCCTCGCCTGAATCTCCAACACCAAATCGCCGTATTCCACATCCAGTTACACCTCCTGCAGCACCACCCCCTCCCAAAATTGAAGTATCCAAGCAACGAGGCACTTATGCGATCCCCATTCGAGACAATATGGCCGACCTTACCAGCCCAGATGAGATTGTTCGTCAGGCCAAAGCCTCCGTACGTATGGGCCGTGAAAATGCTCAGGCAAGCCTCAACAATCAAGTGATACTTACGTGCTGGTCAAAAGAGAATAAGGTACGCATTGATAATCGAACTTGTTCTTGAATATAACCAACTACTTAGGGCTCAAAGTTCAACTTTGCGATTCCATTCCAACCCGGAGCAGGCAGTGCCCTCGTTCTCACAGCAAATTCGGAGGTCCAAAATGTCCTGAAAGACATGATGGGACCTATGGTGACATACTACAACACAGAGATGAGGAAATGGATTAGTACCACCTGGAGTACTCCTTTAAACATTGCGGGTCACCGCATGCTGCTTCTCCGTACTTTGGGGATGAGTGATATGGACTGTGAAGGACTTGAAGAAGAACTCGCCATCTTGCTTGGTCAGGATAGCTCAAAAACCTCCTCATCAAGCTCGTTGAAAAGGAAAGCAAATACACTGTTGGAACCGGTATCTTCAAAGGCAAACCATACCATGACAACCTCTCGAATTCCTCCATCCCAACCACCATTGTCAGCTACTCAAATTTCCACTACCAAATCTCGCCAGCCCGCCGAGGCTAATGCCAAATCTCGCCGGCCAACCGAGGCCAACGACTGTACTGGCCCTTTCTATGAGCTCGATGTGGGTACTGTTGCACAGAAGATGAAGGAGATCCATGAACGTCATTGGAGGAACAAGATTTCAGTGAAACAGGCGTATGAAGAAGCATTTGGGCTCCGCTATGTCAAGTCACAGTGGAAGCGACGTCGTGACGATTGGTTCCGTACAGACCAATCTATTCGAGAAGAGTGGGAGACCCGCCATGCCGACCGATTGTTTGGTGCCTTTGCCAACCAGGTAGCAACCCCAAAGGGGCCAAAAAACGATTGGATCCCTCCAGATATCGAAGCAAGTGATGATGGTGAGGACGACAAATTCAAAGGAGAGGTAATTAAGGAGAACCACGATTGGGAGAACCTCAGCACCGACGATGAGGAAGAATTCCTCAAATCATCTCAACGTGATCACCCTCGCTCAACTCGTCTCACTACATCTTCTTATCTAACATCTGCATCTACGATGCTCAAAGTTGAGCCTCAGGCTGTACAACACTTTGTAGATGACCTTGGTCCAGTCGAGGCGGCGAAGGCCTTTGGTTGTCCATTCTGCGATGGCCTTTTCCCCCAGAAACCATCTGAATACCTTCAGAATCGACTCCAGTATTCAGCAGGATTGTGGTCGACTGGAAACCCGACAAGTGACCACCCTAATCGCCGCTCAGGCATTGCTCCTTCACTTGTTCAACTTGTCTGTTCACTACACACACAGGAGTACATAGAGGAACAGGAGCAAGCAATGGCCAAAGCGAGCAAGGGAAAGACATCGCTTCGAATTCTCGAGACGCAGAAAGCTGGGCAAGCAGCATGGCAAAAGCCCGTCACAACGACAGTAAAGATTAAGACAGAGCCAGTAGATAGAGCATTGCCTAAACCCAAGAGGATCCCGATCATTGATTTGGAAGCTGAAGTGATTGATTTAGAGGATAGCGACTAATTAACACATTGTAAATGCAACTGATCTAGACATAAATCATCTATATACAGCTTTCTAATGCGCATTTAGCTAATGAATGCCAGGACTGAGTGATTACTTACAACTAAGCCACACCAAGGGTATTTGGAAGGAGTATTTCACGCTTAATTCGCCATGGTTCCTTCCCTTTTCTTCCTAATTCAGTAATATGCCACTCATTTCGACGGTGGATCATTTCATCAAGAAAGAAATTATACCGGTCTACCCGCATCTCCCGAACCATGGACTGGAATCCACCAAGCCACGCATTGGTCTGCTCAGCAACAGAGGAATTGAAAAGCCATTTGTCTCCAACCATGAGCTCCGGGAAACTTGCTGGATTACAGTGTTCCGAGCAAAATGTATCCTTAGCGCTGTGCTTGGATTTGAAATGGAAAACATCGACAGGAAGGTGTGCTTTGCGAAGATAGTCGTCCTCTGGAAGTATCTTGAGTAACTGGCAGTTGTTATCATGCCAGATGTAGCTCGGAACACATGCTGGCTCCGGGAAGAGCTTGTGGAGAAACAGCTATGAACAGCGTTATCATGTGATGATTTATGAACTGAAATACTCACTCGAACACCGTTTGGCGCTTCAGAACCATACATCGTAATCCGTCCAATGATACATCCACAGGATGCGACCACAACCTCCTCATTGTGGGTCCACTTTCGCCCAAATTTAGCTCGGACTTTGACATTTCCACGTGAGCTTTTGCCTTTACAGGACCGAGCCTGTTGTCGATGAACCCCTCGTCTGTTCAATTCTTCGTCTCTACCATGGGTATCGACCTCACGGCCATTCACCACCTGAATAGCACCGGACTCTGACATTTCAAAGTCATCATCATCGTCATTGTCGCTGTTGCCCATGGCTTGGCCTTCAGTCTGCTTCTTCATTCGTTCTGCAACTTTCCTACGCTGTTCAGGTAGGCGGTTCTTGAGCTGAAACATGGCTTTCCCCCGCTCATAACGAAAGGTTTCCATTTGCCGATGAGCAGGAGTACTGCAAGTTCGAAAGTCTGGGGCTGCAAGCTTGGTGCACCCAACGATGCAGCAGTACATAGCTTGACCGGTGTGTTCGGTGCAGAAACGTGAGCGATTTGTTGGGAGTGGGTTTTTACAGTCGTGTACAGAACAGCATGGGTGTCCAATTGTCACTCCGTCGACAACCACTGATCGCACCAGACCTAACGGTCACTTTAGAACAGTAAACTGAACTGGATTATATTTATACGTACCATCTGGGAACCGTTTACAGCAATCGTCACATGCATGATTCCAATTTGGCCGGTCAAAGCTTGAGAAGTGTTCATTTCGTTCCCGTAATGCATCATTGAAACGGGATGAATGCGTTGTGTCACTGTGAGGAAGAGAGAGTGGTCGCTTGCGCCGAATGGCATCACAGATGAGGGCGTGGATGAAGAAGCTATCCCAAACATTTGTACCATCCATTAGGAGGTTTGTTGCTCTGTCTGATTGCGGGCGAGATTGGCCTGCAAATGCATCGATTCCAAGGTTATAGATTCTTGCACAATTAGTCGCCGAGGTCCTTGTAATTGTTGAGCCAAATGAATAAAGGCAGAGAAAGGAAGAACGCACCATGCCATCATCATCATGTTTGCAAATAGCTCACATAACGCTGTCTCCATATAGTAGTGCTTTGAAGCTTCAATAAAGTTTGGTATCTCCTCCGCGTAATAGGTCCTGGATTCCGCCTTATCATGGACAAAGTAGTCGTGATAATAACGAGTCTTGCATTCTAGTTATCATCAGACGTGTATAAGAGCTCAAAAAGGTTACTCACTCCAACAGTACAATGACGTTGCAAACACAGGAAGAGCCCCATATTCACGAGTAAACAGCGTGGCTCGATATGTCTCGGGTTGTGAGAGCTTGACCGCAGCTGATAATCGGCCATCGCGACAGGCGGGATCACGGCAAACGCGGGTTGGTGGATGTATCGAAATGAAACCTATGGTAATGTGACACAACTAGAATAAGCTAATAACTAGATACACACCTATCTGGTTGACTGGCCCATGGTCGAGAAAGAGGCGCAGTAGGTGAGACGCATTCCGAGACGGGTCATAGATTCCCCAGATTTCTCGTGACTTGACCTTCCAGTATTCATTGACTGCACTTGACAGAATGGTCCGGGTGGGTTTGGAGAGTGAACCACAGAGGAAAGCGAGAACATTTGGTGGAAGTTGATACGGAGGGGCACCTGTAGCGGATATGTCTGGTCGAAAAAGTTCAAGATAAGGATGTAATTGCCACAGCAGCTCTGTTAATATTAGTCCCTCTCGAGCATCTAATTGAGCTGAGGTTGAAACCACCAGTTTGATCCCGGACCTGGACATCGTGAACTCACAAACCAAATGAAGAGATGTAAAGCCACTAGTATTAAAGAAATTACTTTGTATGATACAATGGGCCATTATTGTTGTGGCCATAAGGCCGCATGAATGGAGACCGCTTCGAGCGACCAAAATCAGACAGGTTCATGTTTAGCGGGTTCATGTTTGATGGGTTCATGTTTGGCGGGGTCCATGTTTGATGGGTTCAGGTTCAGGTCGGAAAACGGCCAAGTGGTCAGAGGGTTCAGGTTCAAGGTTCGGGACCAGGTTCAGGTTCCCCGGTGGTAACGACTTTCTGGATAGGAGTGGCTGAAAGCAAGGTCAACGTCTATTAGCCTCCGCTCGGCGATGCCCGCGACTTTAGAAAGCGAAACTTGTAATTGTCATGACATGTAGTCTTCTTGTTCTTCCTACCAGTTGCTCCCTCGCTGGGAGCCAGAACCAAACTAAATGTCCCGTCGATCCGTCGATGGATGATAGTCAAGGCGCTATTCTTATATTAGTTTATCGAAGCGACCGCAAGTCACTGTTTTTCCGATACAGTTCTGGCGAGAATATCGAAAGGGCCCGTTACAGGCTGTGCCAAGCAGCAGCGGCGGCAAAGGTCCCTCCTCCAAGGCGAGAATGCTACAACTGCAGGCGCAGCCCGATTACATTGTATATAGCAAGAGCTCGCGATGAAATGAAGAACGGCAGCCTAGTGCAAAGGCAGAGTATATATGGTTTGTCAACATTGTCCTAATAAGACCAAGTGCTCGTGATTTTCGTCTTCCAAGCGAGCGAGCGCAATTGACGCTTATAGCCAAATGTCACACGCTTGTCTAGATTCCGGGTGTAGAGGTCGAGCCCTCCCACAAGCAAGCAACGGGCGCTTAGTCCCATTATGATGAGAGATCGGAAAGGATTCATTGCGAATTTCCATCTTGTTCCCAACCGGCTCGACCTACCTTGAACCTCGCATCTCCCGTTCTACCGCATCTCATCCTCTTCTTCCTCGTCTTTCATTTGTCGACGTTGTTGCCACTTATTGTTTATCGAACGATGAAGGTTGCCGTCGTGGGTTCCGGATGTGCAGGGTTGGGAGCGACTTGGGTCAATAATCCAGTCCCATTGATTCTGTCGTTGGAATACTGACATTTCGGGTTTATTTTTTGTTTGTTTGAAGGCTCTAAACGAGTATAGCGAGCATGAGGTGCATCTATACGAGTCCGACGCTCGTCCAGGTGGACACGCAAACACACTGGAATTCACAAACCCCGTGAACGGAGAGAAGACAATGGTCGATACGTATGTCTTATATACATTTTTTAAACACTATTCTCCATTACTGATTGATCCCGTTCACCAGCGGATTTGTACGTTTTTGCTTTTGTTTTCCTTCTTTCGACTAGTAACCTCCACCACCACCACTACTAATGATAATAATGTGACTACCAGATCGTTCTCAACCCCGGCACTTACCCAAACTTTCTTCGTTTCCTGCGACACCAATCCATTCCGACCGTCAAAACGGAAATGACCTTTGCGCTCACACGGGACAACGGGTCTTTCGAGTGGGCTGGAGACACCGTCTTCACTTTGTTTTGTCAACCCAAGAATCTCTTCAAGGCGTCCATGTGGAGAATGATCTGGGATATTCTCAGATTCAATGCCTGTGCGCGGGGAATGTTGGTCGAGATGGAGAAACCGGGAAAGGAAGGGAAGGGAGAAGAAGATATGCCCATTGGAGAGTATCTCAAGAAACACGGCTATTCGGATGCATTCAGGGATGATTATTTGATCGTGAGTCGTCCCATTATCTCCTTCGTCTACCTCTTCCTAATGGGTCTGTTCGACAGCCGATGTGTGCGGCCATCTGGAGTACTCCTCCGAGCTCGTGTGCGGATGGTAAGAAGCTATGATTGAATCTAAGAGTGGGAACTGACCTACGTTTCCGCAGGGTTTACGGCTCGAGCACTCCTACGCTTCTTCCATAACCATCACCTCTTACAAATCCTTGGCAAACCCAAGTGGATGACGATCCCAGGCGGAAGGTACGCTTCTCCTCACAACCTCCTTTTAGAATACAACTCACCCATGTATTCGGTTTTCCCCTCCTAGCATCGAATACGTGCGCAAAGTGACCAAAGCACTTCCATCTGGAGCTCTCCACATGTCCTCCCCTGTCGTTTCCATCTCCACAAAGTCCTCTGGGGGTAAACATCAAGTCACCTTGCGGACCGCATCGGGCAGAACAGAGGTGTACGACCAGGTCATTCTTGCCTGCCATTCAGATGCGGCAGCAAAGATGTTGGCCAATGGTGGAATGATCACAGAGGAGGAAAAGGAGATTTTGGGAGGTGTGAGGTGGTCGAAGAACGAGATCGTGTTGCACAGCGATCCTGCGGTGAGTGTGGCCCGCTCTAGTTGTTATGGCGGAGGGTGGCTGATGAGTCTTCTTTATGTGAATTTTCGTTTGTGAGTAGGCGCTTCCTCATGCTGTAAGTGCGTGGTCGTCGTGGAACTATGTCACTACGTCCGAACCTGGAGAGAAGGGCAAGCCTGGGCGGGCAAATAGCGACCAGTTTGCGTTGTAAGCACACTCCTATCTATGCATACCAAGAAACTGGACTGACGGATATGCTTTAGGAGTTGTAAGTGACCTGGCGGTAGTCCTGATGACAGGATAAACAAATACTGAGGACAAACTCGTAGACTTAATGAACGTCCTACAATTGCTGGATATGAAGAGATTCGGGCCGGTCATCTGCACGTTGAACCCGACCTTCCCCTTGCGCGAGGAAACCATCCAAGCTCGAATCGACTATGAACACCCGACGTTTGACGTTGAGGTATGTCCTTCTCAATCCCATCTTTCCGCCCCCCCATTGACACAATAATTTTCCCCTTCTCCTACACAGGCCGAGCGGTCTCAGCGTCGAATGCCCAACATCCAAAACACCAGAGGCGTCTCGTACGCAGGTGCTTGGATGGGCTACGGCTTCCACGAAGACGGTTTCACTCACGGTTTGCGTGCTGCGATCGCTCTCGGTGGGGTTTCGTTGCCGTTCGATGTTCAGCCTCCCCATAGACGCGTGAGCGGACTGTGGATCGGGAGCGTGTTTAACCTGGTGGAAGTGGCAAGGAGATGCGTCGTGTTTTTCATTTGGGGACTCTTCGGATGGCTCTTGTAAACGATCAAGCGGAGATTTCTATGATGAACGACTGACGCAGAGCACTATTATGAGGATATTCTTCTATTCAAAAACGGGACTTTTGATAAACGTTATAGATATGGTTTTTTTTCGGAATTTACATTTTGTTTTTGTTGTCAATATCGTTGGAGAATTTATTGCGAGTTTTGTTTTAGATGGGCGTCACGAGAAGGACGCGGGCGGAGTTTGAAAACGCGTGACCCATCACAGCTTGGACTCGGCCACGA
>WSTP01000615.1:0-10737 GCA_019627735.1 Serendipita sp. 400
CATTGATGCTACTCCTGTTATGATCTGCCGGGGTATCTAATACGGCTCCTTCAAAATCGTATTGATAATACGATATCGGATTTTCGTCATGGTGCTGCAGTATCTCTGCTTCATCGATATGTTCCAGGGCGCTATTGCCGCCACCATGGCGTTTGGATAATTGGGACCCATAAGCATTCGAATCTACGAGGGAGAGTCCCTGGACGGCATAAGAGACGGTGATTAGTATCAGCACTGTTTGTACACGCATTGAAAGCGCCGAGGGTAAGAGGGACGAGAGAGCGAGAGAAGGGGGACCAGATCCAGCGACCTGAAAGTGGGTACTTAAGAAATGACGCAGCCCGGAAAGAGGGAGGGGAGAATAATGGGAGTGATTGTATCATTCGGAGTGGTGATAATAGGGATTACTCACGAGTGTCCTGCTGACTGATTACTATCTATCGGTGGTAAAGCCTGGCCCCAGCCGCTCAGCCGCTCAGATTCGTAAGACACGTCACGCAGTTTACATTCTCTTGGGGCTTCTGTGTGACTTGCCGGTTCATCGGCAAGGGTAAAGGGGGAAGACGAGTTTTTGGCTCTTGGTCGGGTCAACGAAAGAATCTTGAAGGTTGTTCTGGATCGTCTCTGACGACCCGAGAGCATCAGAAAGCAATAGAGCATTCGACTGAGACCCCGATCCCAGCGGAGAAGGTATACCACGAGAACGGGGCCACAGCGCGCAAGAGATGAATACGCAATTGAAAACGAACCAAATACGTCGTCGCAGTTCTTCATCTCGTCTTGCGTGATTATAACCGATCTACTGGTTCATCTCAACTGAGGGTCTGTCACAAAGTCCAGATCGCAGCAAGGATGCTGTTCCAAGCAAACAGCAAGCCCGTATTGATGTCGGGCCAAGAAGGAGAGAGCACAAGATGAACACTGAGGACACAGACGACTGTGCTGTGCTCTAAGTATCACATAAGAAAAATAGCGTGCGCCAATCCCAGATCCCCAGCTCTCCACCTCGAGCGCCCGTTTTCAACACGGGTAATGGCGACGGGTTTGAACCAGAAAACCTTTCCGAGCAGAAGAGGGACACAGTCAACCCTGGAACCAAAAGCGCCGATTGGCACGGCAGGCTGATTGATAATAAGCAAGTGGAACAGAAGAGACGAAGGTTAAGCTCGTGCAAATGTAAGGCTGACTCGATCGAGAGCTACGAGGCAGGAAATTGGCTCAACATTCTTATAATCATAAAGCATAGAAATCAGCAACTTTTTATATTAAGCATAGGCCAAGCATAAGGATACAGCCAAGTAATAGAGGTGGGACCCTAACTCCAAGGTCAACTATTTCTGCAGTTGCTTTTGGAACTTTTCCCGTTGAACGAACAGCTTGTTCCGTTGAGGGGCATTGATACTCCCACTACTGGTGCTCCCAATCCCGCTATTGCTAATGCCGCCTTCTTTGCCGATCATCCGATTCGCACTCTTATTTTGCTCCCAATAGCTCATATGAGATCCACCAGACATTGCGGTCAAGCTACCCGTCGTCCGCCTCGAACCAGGGAACCCAAAGTCTTTGCTCGTGATCGAACCTGGTATGTCATCCTCTCCTCCCTTCACGTCCGCGCCCAGATCCGCATCGCTGTCCTTTGCCGTTAAGACCTCTTGCAGCAATTCAATTTGTTCGCTCCGTTCTTTGTACACCAACCCGGTCATCCCCTTCATCCCATCGAGTTCGGTGATGACTTTGAAGGAGTAACCCTGATCGATCAAGAATTGCTGTCGCTTTGTCGAATAATACATCTCTTGCGTGTCCTTCGAAACAAGTGAATAGAAAAACGCGTTGAAACCTTCATCGTTTCTGCGTTTGGCTCGTAGGATGCGACCTATTCAAGGTGACAATCAGCATCACAAAAATTGAAAACGGTTCAGCTAGAGAAACACACCAAGACGTTGGGCTTCTTGACGACGAGAACCAAAGTGAGAAGAGATCTGAATCAAGCAGGTCGCTTCCGGCAAATCGATAGATGTATCCCCGACCTGCAACATGTTCAATTCATAGTACAGAATGAAAACATATTCGACAAACCTTGGAGAGGAATATGGTATTAACCGCCGGATTGTTCTGGAAATGTTGCAGCACTCGCATTCGCTCATGTTGCGCCGTCCCGCCATGGATATACATCTTATTCAATCGAGTCGCATAAGCCTAGGAAAAAATTAGACCGATTGGGTGAGGGAGTGACGAATGATTCTTCACCTGAAGAGCATACACATTATCCGAGAACACGATGATCTTGTCACCTCGCTTCTCGTGATAATCAATCAAGAACTGGCATGCCTGGAACTTCTCCGGGTTCATGCAATACAACAGCATCTTTTTGCGATTGTCTTGTCTGAGATATTCGGCATAAAATTCCGATGTCATCGGGCACCAGACCTCGGCACACTGAATTGAAGGGATAAGTTGAATCATCCCACGACGGGAGAACACAAGAAAAGGAAAGAAGACGAACTTGGACATTTGCGATATGTCCCTTCTTAGCGAGGTCCATCCAATTCGCCTCGTAAAGTTTGGGACCGATCATGTAGTTGAGATCCACTACTTTATCATCCTCACGCACAAGTGTAGCCGTAAGTCCTAGTTTGGAGTGCGCTTTGATCGTTGAGACGACTTTACGGAACATATTGGCTGGAACGACGTGGACCTCATCCAATAGCATGAACCCCCATTCGCGTCCCTGCAAGAATTCCATCATCTTCTTAGACTCGTGTGATCGATTATGCGTATTTGCTATCATATGGTATGTGGAGATGACGATTCCGCTTTGTCCAACGAACTAGACGTTGTCAGTGAAGTGCTAGCGAACAAGAATATCTCCTTACCTTTTCCTTTTGGTCAGCTGTGAACACAGAAATTTGTGCGCTCGCAATATTGGACCACATCATAAATTGCTGTCTCCATTGCATGACAGATACCCTAACCTTGTTGTCAAAACAGGCTGTACTCAGTCACCACCTAAACTTACGACGATGTGCACAAGACAAGACAGCTCTTCTTGATAGTACAGGCGGCAGTAATACCAACAAGGGTCTTGCCAGCCCCACATGGAAGCACAATGATCCCGGATCGAGCACGTCCGTTTCCAAACATCTTGCTGAGACTCTTTTCTTGATAGGGACGAATCATCGTGGCGGGCTTTAGATCAATGTCCAAGTTCTCATTCACGAGATCATTGCGGAAATCGTATTCTTCCAGCATCGGGTAGTCACGCTCCTGACATCGCCTTTTGACGTCCTATGATGCGATATAAGCTACTTTGATAATGTAAGAAACGGAGGACCTACGTCAATCCTAGTATCCGCAATTTGAAAGGCAATGTTAATGTCATCCTCTTCGAGGTCGTCTGGATTGACGATTAATAAGTGCTAAATAATCAAGGTCTACATACCTCTCTCAGCACCAATAACAGCCGAAAATACGTCCTTTGCCGCTTGTTCGTCGTCGACAGGTGCCTTTGGCGCATTTGGATCAGCCTCTGGAAGATTCTTTGACGAACTGGCGTTGGTCCCAGCGTCCACTGATGCATCTTCAACTACTCTGGCACCTCTGATGATCGGATCTTTGAGCAACATCTGGATGACCTCTGGATGGCTCGACTCCACGTAATATTTATTGTGTTTAAGAACGAGTTTGACTTTTCCGAAAGATTCAGTGCAGCCTTGAATAAATTTTACGATAGCATCTGGTACCGGTACTTTCGAATAACGATTGAGAACTTCAATAATGTCCCTTGTTTCCAAGCCCACAGAAACCGCGGCATAGAGAGAATAAGTGGTTAATTTGTACTCGTGGATGAATTCGGGTCTCCATTGAGACTGTCAGTAAAACCCATTTCACACATTCTTAGTCTCACCTGCTGACTGGCTCGCTGATGGCAACTAGAAAGTCTTGAGCTTGATCGGCAATAGGCGAGAAAGCTTCGAGGATCAATGTCTTGTCTTCTGGATTAATCCAAAGAGGTCTCGCAGAGTGATCAGGCTTCAACTTCAATGATGACCAGTCCTTGTCACGAAACATCCTCGCCAGGAGGCTATCTTGCTGGTGTCTTGTCACTGTCTCGAGAGCTGGAAGTGGCTCTCTGAGTATAGACCTCACTGGACTGGGTTCTTGGGTTGCTTTCGATTGTACGAGTTTCTTATGTAGCGCACTCAAGTTGATGGTATTTGAACGAGAGGCGGAAGGCCTTGAAGCCTGTTCTTGGTCATCCCGTACTTCTGTATCAATTTCCATCTGTTCAACTGGTGCTTTAGTGACCAGCTTTAGCCGTTTGACTTTCATCGGCGCTTGCTCAGTGGGTTCTGCTTTTGCTGAGCTCATGGGTTCAGTTCACAACAAGGGAAAAAAGCATACCATCAGCGGCACGCTTCATCCTCTAAAAAGAACAAAAAAATGTATGAGTAGGTGAAAGTGGTTGTGGCTCAAGAAGCGGCAGGTTTGTTTGTCAGCCAAGCAGACACAACTTGGACCGCAACCACGTCTTCCTGAGAAAACTACAAAATGTCAAACTGGCGCGCCATAAAAACAACCGGAACGAATGATACTCCACTTGGGAACCGACGTCGTTTCGGTGCTGCTCCTGCTGAGGATATGGCGCCTCCACAGCTAGCCGCGCCTTCACCGAGCGATTTCCCTAGGAGTCGTTTCCAGGAACCAGATCCCAAAGAAAAGCGGTCCCAAGATGAATACCGCTCCTCTGCTCCGAGTATGTTTTACTTCTTTCACGGTCTCTTTGTAGATTAGCACATGATGCTGACACAGCTGCTCATTGGTAGAGAGGGAAGAAGAACCCCGGAAGCGGCGCAGTCGATGGGGTGAAGCTTCTCAAAAAGTAGAGCTCCCTGGAATGCCCACAGCCATCTCTTCTACGAACATTTCGCAAGCCCAACTTGACAACTACGCGATCCAGCTCCGTCTTGAGGAAATCAATCGGAAGCTTCGCCTGAATGACTACATTCCTTCAGAACGCGAGAGGTGCGAGGACACTCTATTTGACCTACTGACTTACTGATTACTTTTTCAGATCTCCTTCCCCACCTCCCACTTATGACGGCCAAGGGCGCAGAACTAACACTCGTGAAGTCCGTTACAAGAAAAAACTCGAGGAAGAACGTATTCGTCTTGTCGAGAAAGCTTTGCAGATCGATCCCAATTTCCGACCTCCTGTCGAATACCATCAACAGAAAAGAACCCTCCGACCACAAGATAAGGTTTATATTCCAGTTAAAGAGTTCCCAGAGATCAATTTCTTTGGTTTGCTAGTCGGACCGCGCGGTAACAGTTTAAAGAAGATGGAAAAGGACAGTGGTGCCAAAATCAGTATTCGTGGTAAAGGAAGTGTAAAGGAAGGGAAGGGGAGACCTGATGGCTACGCTGACGATGCAGAAGAGGACCTCCATTGTCTTGTCACTGGTGATTCTGACGCAAAGGTACAAGCATGCGTTAGGTTAATCAACAGGGTCATTGAAACGGTACGTTTTATACTCGCTTTCTTTGAATATCACTGATCAACTGTCGAAACTAGGCTGCGAGCACACCCGAAGGTCAGAATGATCATAAGCGAAACCAGCTTCGCGAACTAGCTGCCTTGAACGGCACTCTTCGTGATGACGAGAACCAGATTTGCCAGAATTGTGGGGGTGTAGGTCACCGCAAGTATGACTGTCCTGAGCAACGCAACTTCACCGCGAATATCATCTGTCGTGTTTGCGGGAGCGCTGGCCACATGGCGCGCGACTGTACTCAACGTCAGAATCCTAACGGAAACTTCCCAAGTCCTGGCGGACCAGGTGGACCTCCTCCGGGTGCGAATGGCGCAATGGTGCGAGGATCTGGTGGAGGAGGGTATGCTGACTCTGAGCTCGCTAAACTAATGGCGGAACTGGGGGAAACTGCAGCTGCTGCATCAGGCGGCAGTGGTGCTCCATGGGGAAGAGACGTTGCACCCGAAATTCCAGCTGGCGGTACCTCTGTTCCCCCATGGCGAAGACCCGAGGTATGGCAACAATCCAATACGACGAACAGACCGCAAGGACAGCAAGGATATTCTGCTGGTTATCCTCCAGGCTATGGACAAGCTGGATATACCGCCGCGTACGGATCTAATCCTTGGCAGCAAGCAGGGTATCCGCAACAGGCTTACGCCGGATATTACCAATCCTGATCAATCGCAAACAATAACTCCGAAACGAATGCCTCCAACTCTTTCCTTCATTGTCATCCACGAATGAGTATTTGTGTACTGACTTGCTTGGACGTGTGTGCACTCACCAGCATGCTAACTAGCTCTAGTTTATTTTGCTTGACTGACTCTGTATGCGCACTGATTCTTAGCAATGATTATGAATAACTAACGAGACTTGAACTAACCTAACGACCCTCCCTAGCGCTACTGATCGCGAGTGCTAAAAAGAAATCCTCACTTACCACATCAAACTTGTAATTAGGCGTGAATGCATCTCCATACAGACGACTGTTTCGCTCGCAGATATCGTGAGTCTTGCATGCTCTAAAGTTGAACCCTACCATATCGACGTTTCGTATGTATCGACGAATCTGCACCCGCTACGTGCAATTTGAAATTGGATATGCGACACTCATACGCAGTGGAAATTTTGGACACAAGCTGAAGGCTGTCAAATATGCATCCACTCTCAGAGAGAGGGTTCGTCCTATGGACGAAATCAAAGACGTCAAGGAGCTTGATCGCTTGTTGGAACTCGTTCGTTCGTAATTAACTCAAGTCAACACAATATCTATTGACAAGTGATTTACAGGAGACCGGTCGGACCCGGCAATGAAATCGTTAGTAATACACCGTTTGCAAAAAGATTGTCCTTGAAACCGGCTTATACACGCGCAGGGTAATGCCAATGCGCTCTCCTCAGCTTTGGATAGAGTCTCTGCGCACAGGCAAAACTCCGCAACCAGCCCCAACGTTGGAACTGGCTGACGGTGCTTCACAACTAGCTCCAAGGCCTATGCATTATTCCTACTCCGAGGTTTGCTGCATCTTATGATCGAGCTCTTAATCTAATTGTATGCTTTCTGTTGTAGTTTGTCATTCCGTTTAGCTCAAATCCTCTTGTCCTGGAGCAATACACAAATGCAAAAGGTGGCATCCGAACTGGCAAGCTAATGGAGGATTTGGATGCCCTGGCTGGAGGAGTCGCTTATAAGCATCTCATGAAACCTGGTGTCGCCGAGCTGACCGGAAGCATCAACGATCGAGGCTTTTATATTGTCACCGCGTCGGTCGAGAGGTTCGTACGTTCTGGGGGTTGTAATGCGAATCTTCTCAACATTTTCTAGACTGGATATGCTATCCCCACTTACACCAAAGAATGTGAAAGATCTGCGTCTTAGTGGTCAGGTTATTTATACTGGTCGAAGCTCTATGGAAGTAGTCGTTAAGATGGAAGCGCTTGGTCAAGACAACGCGGAGGAAACCATTATGCTTGGTATGTTGGGATCTTATAATTGGATTATTTGTAGCCTGATGTCGCTCCTAGGTCGTTTCACAATGGTCTGCTTAGATGCCTTTACCAACAAGGCTAGACCAGTGAATCCATTGATTCCTATGACTGAGGACGAGAAAAAACTCTACGCAATGGGAGAAGGTTCATTGTCTTCTACCTTTGTCATGGTTCCTGATGCCCTTCATCAGCGCTCAAGACCCGAAGACAACTTCGCGGTAAACAATCTCTTAATCAGGCACCACCATCGTCCGAAGAGGCGACTAGTTTGCATAACCTTTACCTCAAATATGGCGATGGCACCCGATGTAGCGATGGTATTGAGCCAGTACCTATCGGAGAGACTCTGCTCGAGAACACGATGCAAATGTACCCACAGCAACGAAAGTAAGCCATGTATCGTATTTATGGATGCTCTTTGACCTATGAGACTTTGTGCAGTATACAGAGCAAAGTTTTTGGAGGTAAGGACATTGGATAGTCCACTGAGACGATCGGCTGATGGTCCTCGCAGGGTATTTGATGAGACTGGCATATGAGCTAGGCTACTCCAATGCATCAATATTCACTCGTGTGCCCCTTCGATTCCTGTCCCTGGACGAGATCACTTTCAAGCATCCAGTGCCCATTGGATCCGTGCTTCGGCTCAAGTCAAGGATCGGTCATACCATACCAACCGGAACCAGTTCTGTGGTGAGCCTATCTCTATACTCACCAGATAACTGGTTGAGAATTGGTGCAGCATGTCGCTGTTGAAGCGTCAGTGATTGACCAGGAGACTGGCGAGGAGCGTGTCACGAATGATTTCCGTTTCACTTGGGGAACACCGGAACATAAATTTGGTAGAATCGTCGTTCCAAAGACCTATGAAGGTGAGAATAGTACCAACTGACTGGAAACGTACTCATAAGACGATGGCAGAGGCAATGCTTTGGATAGAGGCAGGAAGGGCCCTTCAAATTGGCTCCGAAATCCGCGGAATCCGCGACTTAGTCGAGTGATTATGTTCAGAATTTCTTTTTCAACCCAGACATAGAACATTGTTTGTGATGGTTGTTTTATCATATAATTATATACCATTCGCAGATTTTATGGACGTTGTTACTCATCTATACCATTAAATGAAGTTCTCAATCGTTTGCGCAACATTGAATGGTCACATTTGTCCAGCGCTGCTTGGCGGAGGGGGCATTTACTAGCCGCTTTGTGGACCATGGAGGTAGGCTCAGTACTCAAGGATCGTTTCTAAGGGGTGAAGGGGCGTCGATATATGGTTCCTTTCTTTGTGATGATGCCCATTTGCTTGGTTGGTAGACTAAATCTCCGAGCGAGAGATTCCGCTTCTTCATGGAGTGACTGAGTTATTTTTCTGAGCTACTTTGCATCTAGTTTATCTGGGGGTATGGGTATGTTTGGTGGGGACAGGTCGGCGTTCAGTCTTGATTCCTGACCTCGTTCATCCCACGTCAACAACTGCGAATCTCCGAGAGTAGAAAGCTCATAGTTGCTCCTATATCTTAAGCATACTAGAAATTATGTCCGAAGACTTCCAAATGGACGTTGAGGGAAACCTCGGCCCAGTGGCACAATCGCAAACGACCTTTGCTCACGGGCAAAATAGCGGCTTCCAAGCATTCCAATGGGGCCATAACCCACTGTTTACAGCGTCTGCATACGAGCAGGAGCAGCCTCTGGACGATCAACAACTCCCGCCTGGTGAGGCTGGTTCATCGTCCATTCCGCCAAGCGTCGTGGCGAGTATACCGATGTATGGAGGTGAGGAAGTTTTCCTAGTTCTTCCTTGTCGTAAATATCGCCTCCGCGCGCATTTCAGTGGCTCACGTCCTGCATCACTCTGTTAGGTACACAGATTTCCGGGAGCGAAAGGATTCCCGCCAAAATGCATATTAGAAGACCCGGTAGGGATAACTGGTCGTACATTGGACGTGTTGGCATCTATCAGGAACTGTCTCATAAGACTCCAATTGTCGGTGTGTGCCGTCTCCTAAGAGAGCTTGTTTCACCGTGTCATTTGGCACTCACTTCTTCCTTTCTATATTTTCATCCAAACGTGATTTTATATCTAGTCGTACGCCTACAAAGCAACGACAAGACCGTTACTACGTTCACCGAACATTCAAATATCAGCGTTGACAAGCGAGGAAATTTCATCGTCGTTGCCTCTGTAGAACCTGCTGGTGTTATTTCTTACTCTTTACACGCCCAGACCAACAATGATGCTCTTCGGTTGCTTGAATCAATCGAGCTCGCTGCCTATAAGCTGGGGTCTATTACCGGGAACGAAAATAGGTCACAAGTCAAACTTCGCAAGCGTATTGAGAAGACTATCAAAGATGACCGCCGTAGGCGTCACAAGCGACGAAAAGAAGATGATGCACTCGTCGCCATGCTCGATGGTACGACCCTAGAGCATCCCGCGCCGGTACAATAGGATATATGAGGAAAATGCCATCAGTCTTTCTTTATCACGTATTCTTTCCTCTTATCTTTCATACCTCTGTTTCCTGGTGAGGTCTGAGGTTGTACCAAACATTCTGCCAAAAATGGCAGGCAATCCTACATCGTCAAATTATTGTCTTTCTTTCTTCTTCCCCTCTCTTCTTCAACGGTCGAGTACCGATATGGACAGAGAGTTCGAAGAGCACAAACTCCCGCTTTACCTTGGGCCTATGGTCCTATTCCGTTTCCTTCACCCTCTGATCCTCGCGCCCTTCCCTATTCATTGCCCTTTATCTTGTCCACTCTGCGTCATTTCTTTGGTCGCCTTGTGACTCTCTGCCTGAGTCCTCCCTGCTCGCAATCCTACCTAGCTCAGAGGGTCCCTTATTACTTCAATATTGACCCTCTGACACTCTTGTTCTCACACGTGTTGCGAAATTTTCGGTGCTCCTATTCTAGTTTGACCCTAGCCCGGGGGTTCTCTGTCTCCTTTCAAGGGTCGTTCATCCACCACTCTCTATCGCGCTCCTTTCCTCCCCAATTCCTCTCTTCTGCTCCTCATCCCCCCTTTGTATTCTCTTTCTCCGTTTCGCTCGTTCTCTCCTATTGCTTGAGTCCTTCCTTTGTCTTTATCTTACATCGAAGTCGTACCTACATACTATACGATTTGGAAAACGAATCGAATCCGATGGGTTGGAGTTTACAACCAAGACATGTCTGATGAGTGAGGAATAGAGAGCAGTCAATAACGTGA
>WSTP01000616.1:0-10728 GCA_019627735.1 Serendipita sp. 400
ACGAGTCGCATTCTCTCTCCCTCCCTCAAATAAACGCTAGACACCTTCACCCATGGCCAAGAAACCCCCATCGTTTCGGTCCCCATTACCCATCGTCGAGCATCCAATCCACGGATCATGATCACTTTTCCAGGCTAATTGACACATACGAAATAAGATGGATTGGGAAGACCCTCCATAGAGTGCGGTATGGCTATCATACAACAAGTAACTACCGCTGGAAACATTTCTGGTCGAATAACCCCCCTCGGTCAGGGAGAAGGATCACTGACGCCAGTTATAATAACGTGACATGAGGCGTCATCCGTATCGAGGAAGAGGCACCAGGCCGAGTAGTAGAGGAAAGAAAGGGAGTGGAATAGAGAAAGATGACGCTGTAACATCTCCCTCCTTATATGCCTGTCAATGACCCATCAGCGAATCACTCGGCCTTGGGCTACTCACAGGTTTGCAACCAACCCCACCGCCGTTGTCGTTAGCAGATTGAGCCTGTTACCCGGCAGAAGACATTCGTATACAGAAGTGGCTATGATACAAGGCTTCAGTGGCCAAAGCTCAGCAGCTGTTCTCGTACCAATGATGGGTAATAACTCGGCCATAACCACCAACGCAGTGTCCCACCTGTACGGTTTGAGGCTCAATCGTACTTCGAATATCCAGATGAAGCCTCAGTAAAGGAAGGGGGACCTACAGGACAGGATTCTAATGTACGTTATGTCACCAAAATTCGCTGTCGAGATGAAAGAGACTCGATACATCTCATCACTTAGTGCGAAAACCGAACTAATCTATTTTAGAACAAAAAGTATCAAGGCGATGAACAACGTGATCTACGCAAACGTCTTGTCGCCCGCGTTGCGTTATTTGCCAAGCAAGAATGACGAGGATTTTGTCAGAATTTGCCGTCTCTTCCCGTGGGGTGTATATGACGGTGGCATGTAATCGCTGTGCTGGAATGTCAAAAAGCCAAAACGCTGTGAGCTGTGAGCGGCAGTGGTAAAGTCCAAACTTTATCACTTTGCTCTTCCTCGACATTCTCCTAAATAAGTATGTATGACTCGTTTTAATGAATATTTTCTCCTCACCACCCCCGCTTTCAATCCCAAGTTGACCGCTACCTGCCGGTGCGAGGCCTTTTCAAGGGAATAAACACAGGCAGGAGATAAATGATGGATTGTGACGACCCTCTTCGAGTATGGCAGGATTATCATACATCTACAACGACTACCATCGGAATTTTGTTACAATCCAACAACTGGGATGAAGTCGATCGAGCCGACAGCGCCTCATCAGAACATGCTCCAGCTCACACCGCTCAAGGCGCTCCCACGACCTGTCATCGCGACATTGTAGATGGGCTCGTTGCGGATGGGACAGAGGCTACACTGTTGTCGGTACTGATACCTTAACCGGAGGGGTCTTGCCCGGGGGTTACACCGTTAGCACGGCTGGGAGGCGTGCACCAGGCGGTACGACCAGGAGAACCCTTGCAAATGTAGCCAGGCGGAGGATGCCTACGCTCCAGGTTTACGACCCCAGACAAGTCACGCTTCATCATATTGCCCTATTAATACCAAGGGAAGAGTCAGATAGGGTGCGCGATCGAGATTTGACGATATTTTCACTTACGCCATACGCGGCGATTGCGGGTGCCGGGAGCGGAGCTGCCACAACAGACGAGGCAGCATAGAGGACGAGGACCGTAATAGACGTGATGAAGAACTTCATGATAATCTATTCGAAGCGAAAAGAAGAATCAACCGAAAAAAAGAAACGAAGAAAGGGATCTAGAAATGTTGTCAGCAAGATCCAACACCAATATAGAGGCGCCATCCGTACCAAGGAAGAGGCACCAGGCCGAATGGTAGAGAAAAGAAGGGGAGTGAAATTGTGAAAGATGACGCTGTAACACCTTCATCCTTATATGTCTCTCGATGGCTGATTAGCAATCGCTCAGTCTTTGGTTGCTCACAGGTTTGCAACCGACCCCATCGCCATCGTCGTTAGAAGACGGAGCGTGTAACCTGGTGCGAAGATATTCGCATACGGAAGTGGTCATAATATGAGGTCAAGGCTGAGCAGTCGTTCCCGTACTAATGACGGGTAATAACTCGGCCACGATCACCAATCCAGTGTCCCACCTGTACGTTTCAGGGCTAATCGGACGTCTAATGTCTAGATGAAGCGTCAGTAAAGTTTTGGGGATGAAAGGGGGACCTACACGGCAGTAAAAAACCGGATTTCAACGTGCATAATGCCACCAAAATTCGCCTTCAAGATAGAGGAGACTCAATATGTGTCCTCGCTCAGTGAAAACCGAACTAATCGATTTTGGAATAAGAAGTATCAAGGCAATGAACAACGTGAAGAATGACGAGATTCTTGTTAGACTTTGCAGTGTCTCCACATTGTCGCTTACATGATGGTGGTATGTGCGGATTTTAAAACGGCTGTAAGTGGCAGCGGTAGAGTCCAACTTTGTTGCTTTGCTCTTCAGTGGCCAACCAAATAGAGAGAATAGTGCATCATGTACAGCTCAAATGATCTCTCACGACCCATTTATTCGGGACGGTAGCCATTCACCGAAGACAAAGAGATTGTCTCTGCAAGTTTCATCGCTGTGCGGACGTTTGGAGTAGACTACTCGACACTTGAGAACGGAGTTTTCTTTCCATTGGAGCTCGGGATCTTCGGATAACAGACGATGAAGTAGTAAGAACATTCGCTTTCATCGAGAACGTCCGGACCTTATTCAAAGTTCGCATTCTAGATTGAGAAAACGCCTGGATGTATCCGGGTGAGGATAATATGGATGAAAGAGACTTCCCTGCTCGTCTCGCGGCCTCCTCCGCCCGCTCACCGGTTTGGCAATCGCGTGGCGTCATTGGCTGATCGCGGATGACGGAATTTCCCGCCAGACATTGCAGTGTCTTCCCATAGGGAGTAAATCACAATGGCACGTAATCCCCGTGGTAAAGCCAAAACGCTGTGAGCGGCAGTGGTAGAGTCCAACCTTTGTTGCTTTGCTCTTCAATGGTTATTTAACCAAATGGAGAGGATACGATACCATGCACAGCTCAAACGATTTCTCAAGACTCATCTTTTCAGGACAGTGGCCATTGGCCGAGGACGAAAGAAATTGCCTAATGTGCAAAGTTTACAGCTGTGCGGGCGTTTGGAGTAGACTAATCGACACTTGAAGACACATTTCCCGTTCCTTTGGAGCCCGAAATCCTTGGATAACGGATGATACAGTAGCAAGGCTGTTCGACGACCTCAACCTCCCCCTTCCAGGCTCCGAACGGAATCTTCTTCTACTCTACACCAACTATACCAAAAAAGGACGCAGCACTCATCACCATCGTAGCGACTTGTCATGTTCGTCGTAGAGTTGTCAGGTAGGCTGTACCATTGCAACGGCAGTAGTCCGGGTATACGGGAGGCAGAACGACTGCTGAACGTAGCAACTAGATGACCTCGATGTCAAGCACAAACGGGAAACTACAAGAAGACATATCAAGTGAAGACAAGCACCTGCATACGAGTGAGGGGTGACGACAATGTTTGTGGGATCCAGCCTCATGAAGCTGGTTGAAGCTGGTGGACTACGAATATGTAGGCTAATGATGGTGGATGGCATGGGCGGCGTCGATGCCAATGTGTACAGCCGTGTCGATTAAACGAGTCATTGGGGTAAGCTTGGAGAGCAAATCCGCGGCATGACCGAGGAAATGAAGGAAGTTAAAGTGGGGGGAGGGGTCCCGGCGTTCCAACTGTACAATACCATCAAAGGATACAGTTAGCTAGAGTTTCAGCATCACGCTCCGGCTGCTCGGATATCAAAGGAATTTGACTCACAACGGGGGGAACCGGGGCTGCCGTCGCGAACGAGGCGAGGACAAGAACCAAGACCGCGCAGAAAGTGGCGTAAAGATGCATGATAGACGGTGGGTTAAAGGTAACTGAAGGGGGGGAAATCTATAAAGAGAGTATTAGTGATATTGGACCAACTATAGCTTGTAAGAGGAGAAAATCACCTGCAAGAGAAATGGGCGCCCGGCCGACGGGAGAGGTAAGAAAGAAAGATGAGAGATATGGGATGGTGAGTAAAGAACTTGTCCTTAAGCTGGGTAACATTTCTTTCATTCATTTTCCCGTCATTGACGAAGTCGGATAAGAGTCGCCACGCAGGCACGGGTGAGGCAGAGTAGTCTGCGAGCTGTAGCTTGGCAATGAATCTAGAACCCTTATTTATTAAAGTTCCTGAGGCTGAGCAGCCGGTGATAGTCTTTCCCACCAACTCCCGCTTAGAGTCTTGTAAGATTTTCTTGTGCTGCGAACATTCTAGTCCTCTACCCAACCAACAGGAATCACGACTTACAATGTAGGCAATTTTCACGAATGTCCAACGGTCTACTCGTCTCTCCAGTACATCTACGTACGTCGTGCTAGGCTCGTCAAGCTATCCTCCAGATACCCCGTCTCTCCTTAATAAACTTGGATCGCCTGTTCCTTCGGTCTAGAAGTCCGTTTGTCCTTATGTTCCAAATCTCCCAAGCTGGCGAACCTACTCATTGCGAGACCTTTGTAGGACTAGACATAGATGAAGTGCAAATGATGAGTAAAACAGATCTTTGTTGAGTAAGGCATGAAAATCGTACATACACAGGCGAGTGCTGTTGGAAATATTGTTGTCGTCGCTAGGACGATGCCTCTTTGTCCAGAAAAAAGCACCAATCTACGCTGGATAAATCTCTCTCTTTGCTGCTAAGAGAATTACTATGTTCGATAACGATTCTAGTAGACGCTGCCTCCTGGCGTGGGCCCTAGCATCTTCTCTGCCACTCTACCTCCAGGGAAGGGTGCTCAGCGTTCTAGTTCTATGACCTCGGAAAAGTTGCGTTTCCTTATTCCGCTTCTCCCGTCAGTGTTTTTCCATGCTAACAGGAGCGAGCGACAGGTGGGTCGGCATCGCATCTTCACAGATTGAATGTTCGCCATTGTTCCAGGACGGAGTGGAATTGATCATATAGAACTATTTCACACAAACGACGAGAATATTTTTCTTCAGATCTTGCAGCGTTTTTCCATAAGAATGTAGTCTGAGGTGCTTGAGATATACCAGCCTGCCAGTAAATGCCGTGAGTAAAAATGGGGGGGGTGGTGGCAGAGTCCAACCTTGTCTTGATCTCGCTCGTCCACTGGTATTCAATTTCAATTAGTGGAGAGCGTCTCTTGCACCTCACGCCTTGACTCGATGGTCTCTCTCAACCCATTTGCTTTACTTTTCCTGCGAAGGGATTGCTCCTGCGATTTCCATTGACCGCCACGAACGACAGGGTATCCAGGACTACAGGCTAGTATCTCGTCCGGGTACCACAGTCTATATGACCATGTAAATAGCGTCCAAGGTTGACTGATGCCCCTGACGCGACGCGCTCCCACTCGTCCACCGCTGACCAGATGGCGCGTGCACTACTCGCCCAAAAATCGTCAAAAGAACTCGTGCTTTACCTGGTATTGACCCAAGCTAATACCTGGTGTACATGGATGTCTGTTGTATCGCTCAGCCTCAATGACAATTTCGCGTAAAGTGGGCGTCTAGTTGTCGCATAGTAACAATACACTGTAGAACCGAAATATGTTCTGTTCTAAAATAGCGGAAAACTAGCGCATATTCAAGAGATTCGCCTTCGAAAAGTACCACTTACTTTCCGGAATATCTAACGGACGACACCTTGGATTTCAACAAAAGTTTCCACGACAAATGTGTATCTTTTTGCTCATATCAGCGGCTCGAATAGCGTGTCGTCCACTCGGCTCTACCCGCCGAATAAATTAGTAGGTTCTCCGATCAACAGACTACAAGCCGATATCTGACTTTACGTAACTGGTCTTTTGCCATCCAGCAGAATTTGGGTTCACAGTGGGTGTGTTCTGTAAAGACCTCTCCGTTAGTTCTGACTACCTCCGCGCAAACGATGGCTATGTCGTATCTCACGCTAGTTGCATGCGTAACTCAGCCTTTGTTGTCATAAAACGCCCAGTTTGCAAGACCAAGGCTATAATTTCCTTCTTTCCCCTCTTTTGGTTCGTCCGGCCTGGTGCCTCCTTTTTCGGTGAGAGAGTAGTCCAGGGTGTAGCATTGTACATCGCTGACATGTCCTTCAGACATTTCACAGCTTCCTCTAGCCTTATGCGTCTTTCCGCTGTCCCCGTTTATGTTCTGCTTCTTGCCATAGCTTTATTGATAGTTGCGGTTCCTGTCCCAAATCCAGACAGAGCAGCTGTAGGTACGGGATCGACGATTATACCAGTACGTCGAATGCCTTTGATGCATATATCACCGTGCGAGGAACAAATAGCTGATATGCTCTCATCCTTTAGCAGGAAAGGGTCACCATAGGAGAGTCCAGTGCGGCTCCCTCGCTCCGGAGACGCGATTTATCCGAGGCGAATCTGAAGAAACGTGGCGTTTTAGGGTTTCTCTTAAAGCTTGGGACCCACATAACGGCGAAAAAGGTCGACCCCAATACCACTGGTGGTAAGATCGTCCATGCTCTCGATAAGTTCGCTGGGGTCGCTGGTTTTTTCCTCCGTCGAAGCTAGCTTCTGTACATTTCGTGTGCACAGAGCGTCGCCTTTGGGGGCAAGTCGGCTCCAATTTGGATTTGGGGACATTCGATAAGGGATGTTATTATGTACCACGATATGTAACACGACGTTTGCCTGCTTATTCATCGTATTATTCCTAGCTTGATGCACGATGTGACCATCTATCTCAGTCTGGACTACGCATGATAGGCGCTGATTTAAAGCGATCAAGCGAAGGAAAAGGAAATTTACGAGGAGATTGTCAGTGCTGTTGGGCCAATTGGAGCCTGGAAGAGGGATCAATCACCTGCCAGGGAGAAGAGTGCTCGATCGACAATAAACGGGGAACAAGAGTCCGCGGTTGCAGCACTGGCCTCTAATCAAGGTGGCACTATGCACATTCTTCTATCCGTCGTTAAGGAGGCGGAGGGATCGGATGTGAGCAGCACAGCAAGTAGCTAGAAGGCAGGTCAGCCGGTTTATTTCAATTTGACAACGAACATAGGACCTTATTTATTAATTTCATCGGGGCTGAGCAGTTGATAACAATTGTTCTCACCATTTCCCGCTTTAAAGCCTTGTAAGATTGGCTTTGCAGTCCGACTATTATAGCCCGACTGGACAGACTACCCAACCTACACAAGTCATGAACGAATCTCTGACGATCTACTGGTCCCTCGAGTACGTCGTGCTAGGTTGATATTCTCCATGCCTCTTCTGAACAAACATTGAATGGCATGTTCTGGTCAACGCCAGATGAATCCCCCTTTTTTTGCCGCTACGACGTTACTGTGTCCATCAATGACACTATCAACTTCTTCTTCGACTCCTCATTCTGGCATAATGGCCTCCCGATGGAGGTGGTTGAGCCCAAGGTTGATACCCCGGCATTCCTGCTCGGTCCCGCTGATCGCAGACTAGGATGGATACGATACCACTGTACCTCATGCTTTAGCTCGACGATGTCTAACGGTCCATTTACTCGGGACAGAGTACGCTGACAGAAGATGAAGAGATCGTTTCTGCAAATTACAACACTCTGCGAGGTTTTGGAGTAGAGTACATAAGGCTTAACGATGGAGGTTCCGTTGGAGCATTGAATCTTTGAGTATTAAACGATAAAGTAGCAAGGCTGTTCCACGACGTCAACCTCCTTTCCCCCGGTATTTGAGAAATCTTCCCCTTCCTCTACATCGACGAAAGGCGTTACGTCCATCATCACCGTAACGGTTCGCCATGTTCGCCATGGAGCCATATGCACATCGGTTGGGCTGTACCATTGCAGTGGCCCTAATCCGCCGGGTATACGGGAGGTGAAACGACCACTGAACAGGGCAACTAGATCACCTCGATGTCAAGTACGAACGAAAATCTACAAGAAGAGGGATCAAGTGGGGCCAAGCCACCGTCTACGAGTGGGGAGGCGACATGTTTCGTGTGATACAGCCGCATGAAGTTGATTGAGGATCAGGATGACACAGGCTAATGGCCCTTGGCCTTGGCGGCTTTGACGGCCTCGACAGTACCAGCGATTACATGTCCAACGGTGTTGGCGATTCTCAATACTGGGATTGGAAGAATCTTGGTAACAATATCCGCGGCGTGGCTGAAGAATTCGCCAACTTTATGCCAGTTGATATGGATTTTGGGCTCCCGGCGTTCCAACTGTATGATACCCCCATCAAGAGAAGGTGGGAATGACAGACACAGTCAGCCATGGTTTCTTTACGTTCCAGTTACTCGAATATCAATGGAGATTAACTTACACGGTGGGGAACTGGGGCTGCCATCACGGACAAGGTTAGGCAAAGGAACAAGACTACGCAGAATGTCATGTAAAGACGCATGGTAAACGGTTGCTTGAAGGCGAAACGGCGAAGAAGAAAGAAATCTGCGAAAAGTGTGTGAGTGATTTGGGCTAACTATAGTCTGAAAGGGTTCAATCACCTGCCAGAGAATTGGCACCTGGCCAACGAGAAGGGAAAGGGAGAAAGATAAAGGATACGAGCCCGTGAACATGGCACTGACCCTTAAGATAAGGAGCATTGCTTACATCTTTGTCCGTCGTTGAGGAAGTGCGGCGGAATCGGACAAGAGCAGTACAGAATGCACCGATGAGGCAGGGTCAGTTTGGCGCGCTGTAAGTTTGGCGCGCTGCAAGTCAGCAATGAATTTGGAGCCGAGTTGATGAAAGCTCTTGAGGCTGAACAGCCGATAATAGTCTTTCTCACCCGTCTGACGGCGGGGGCCCAGGGATCTGTACGATTTGCGCTGCAGATATTCTAGTCCCGCATCCAACCAATAATAACCATAACTTTCGGCGCAATTATTTCCAACAAATGATGGTTTACTTGATCTTCAAGCACAAACCTCAGTTAATCGGCAACTGGACACCGAGGGCGATGAACTCAAACGTTCCCGAAGAGTCCAGAGGAGTAACGAGAGTGCTGAGGTTGCTGGGAGTGTGCATTGGCTTCACTGCAATCTCATATCCAAGTGCATGCAGGGCGGCACGGCTGCGAAAGTGGCTGTGTGCGCGAAAGCTAGGTAGAAGTCAACCTGTTCGTTGCAACAATTTACCACCCTCTGCCACTGCATTTGAGAGAACTATCACTCCGGCAGTATCCATGAAGAAAAAAATTACTCACATGTCATAAATAGTCAAGTTGGATGGTCCACCGACTCTCCACACGATCTAGAGTAGGTCGTTAGCTCCAGAATTGGTCGATATTCAAGCGAGATTGATCTTCAATTAGGGCCCAAATATGCTTCCATCCAATATAGACTCGAAGCAACACTGCATGATACTCCCTCGACTTCTAGGCAACTCGGCAAGGAAACACCACTGAGAATTCGGGTCATACGTATGGAACTGCCACTTCTACATGATTACCAGGAAGTTGGTCCAAGTATCCTTTAATCTGTAAACCAATAAGACAAATGACAGGAAGTCTGGAACTGGCGGAACTCGGTGTCCTTCTTTAGCACTCGAGATTCGGGCTTTCCTTCTCGAAGAACCACCTATGTCAAACGACACCAGGTTTTCACCGCATTCCTGCTTCAGAAGTCATATACTAAGCCCTCGACTTCCAGGCAAGGAAACACCCTTGGGAAATATAAATGGGAACCTCCAGATCATACATATGGAATTACCGCTTCTACACAACCCACATCATCAGGATTGATTCAATAAGCTTCGCTCTGTACAACGGTATTACAAGCTGGCGTACAGTCTGGAACCCCCTATCCTCCTTCGGCAATCGAGACTCGAGTCGTCCCTCTTGAAGAAGCGTCTATATCTCTCGACATCACCTTTCAACTACAAGTTCTCTATAGAAACCCTCGCGGGACTGCCGACATCAGGCCGCTGCTCAATTCACTCCCTCCCCGCCGTTGGACTGACCTTCTTCCCCTCGGATCTTTGGCACCTGCCCGATCTATAAAGCATACTCTTGGCATCACTATAAATACTCTTAAATCTTTCGGCAAGAGACCTGCTGCCGTTGACGCATCGACCATGTTCCTTCACAGGTTGCTCGTTCTGCTGGTACTAACAGCCACTGCAGTTAGTGCATATTCGACCGTCACGGTCGCGACTTCGACCACCTATGTCTATCCGACAGCTACAGCGCCGTCTACGCCCACCCCCACTCCCACTACGAGGACAACCTCTTCCGGATGTGTAGGATTCGCCTGGTAAGTGATATCGGAAATCCACTTACCATTGACAAAATGCTCACATGCCCGCTGAAGTGGGAGTACGAGCTGCCTTCCATCTACCACAAAGCTCATCCATTATTTGTGCAATGACCGCTGTCTCGGGAAGTCGACCTCGACTTCGACCGTTATCACGTACCCGCCCCCCGTGACCGCCACGGTCCCTTGCGGTATCAAGTATCAAAAGCGTCTTGGCGAGGAACCCGATTTGGAAAAGCGTTGGACGTAAGTTACCATCACTCGTCCCCCTTCCTCCCTTCGGCCCGCTGTGCTGTGGCAATACAATACCCCTCACTCCGGCTTTTCCCCTATGATGTTGTTTATTTACTGAATAAATCTTCTTTGGGGATCACGAAATAGGTGTGCTCCAGGGCCGACTATCACCACGTCCACCAACCTGCCCTGTACCGCCTGCAA
>WSTP01000617.1:0-10727 GCA_019627735.1 Serendipita sp. 400
TTCGCTGGAGGATTCATAGGTGGTCTGGTCCTTGGCAAGTCGATTGACGAGGCCGTGGAGATTGGTCACAAGATGGGCGCCATGAGCTTACGACAGGTAACGCTTCTACTTAGATTTTCATGTGGCTTCTGACATTGTTAGATCGGGGCACAGTATACGTGGCCAAAAGTCCAGATCATCGCGTGAAGAATGGTCCCAACTTCATGCAGCGGCCTGGTGTATATTCTAGGTGTACCGAAACGTAAATACACGGAGTGGGGGCGGCCAAATACGCGTCATGTTTTCTCTAAAGGTCGAGAATCTTATCTTGTCCTTTTTAAGTGGTTCAACTAAGACTTTCTACACCTATACTCTGCTCTCATTGAAATGCTCATGGTACTGAAACTGCGACTTGATCTACCTTTATGGATGCCTACGATGCCAGTAGTTGAGGGCGACCGCATAAGTACTTATTTCGAAAAACGGGGGATGGATAAGATTAATAATTGGCAGAGATGAAACGTTGGTAAATACATAAATAAAATGTGACAAAAGAGTTGGTTGGCAGAGATGGAAACCGTAAGAAGCGTATAAATACAATACAGTTAATTGTAGCCATAGCCATGATAATCGGCTGGTGGGTCGTATGCATGAGGAGGCAACTGTGGGAGTGGTCGTTGTCGTGGAGGTTCTCCATGAGTCCTTGCGTTCGGGTGGTGGGGCGGTGGTGGTGGTGGAGCGTCAGTGTGTAACGAATGGTGATATAATGCTTCATTGTATGCTGTACGCGCATCTTCTTGTCTGCCCTCCTTTGAAGCCTCCCAAGACTTCATCATGCTCACATGGAAATTATACTTGTGCCCAGCTTCCGTCGCTTTGTACCCCTCCTCATTGGCGAGAAGATTCGCATTGTAAACATCGTTCTGGGCTTTTGCATGAACTTCGGGCAATGTTTGCTGGATAGTACGACTGTCCACTATTTTCTGAGCAGCAGTAGCAGTCTTTGCATGAGCAATGGACGCTTCCTTGTGGGCAGCCTCTAGGTCTGCCATAGCATCAGCAGCAAGGGAGTGAGCACGTATATTTTTGTCATGTAGACTGCGTTGTGCAAGATGTACCACTGTGCTAGGTTCAGCAGCTTTGGATTGAGGTGGACTGTCTGTTTCGACCGAGCTGATAAAAGTATATGTCAGTACATATTCTATCTTCAATCCTGGAAAAGCCTATCATTACCTCATAGGAGATGAACCTGGGGTACTGGGAATGACAGCAGAAGCGACGAGTCCGACAGCAGCGAGCAAGACGGCGGAGAATTGGAAGTGCATGATAGATAGAGTGTACCGAGTGGAGGTAATGCAGACTGTTCAGTGATAAAAGGGAGAGATATAGATAGAAAGTTGGATAGATAGCGCAAAGTCAGTGAATAAAGCAGCGAGGAAAGTGAAAGAAGGTGAGGGAAGATGTGAAAGGTGAGAACCAGTCTGAGGAATCCTAGAGGGAGCTGAGGGGAGCCCTTTTATACCCATCCGGAGTATCGTGTTGTATTTTGGGCAGCAGAGTCGTCGTGAGTAGGTAATTTGTTGAGAAATGATGAGGTGTTGGTACCTGAGATGAGTTGCCTCCAGGTCGAAAATTCAGGAGATTCGAGTTATTAGCCATCAATACTATGCAGCTGTGCATGATCTAGTGTTCATAATTGCTCCAATCGTCGACTTGGTCAATACCGGCGTTCGGGGATAAATACCGATGGTCGGCTGCTACCGACAGTCGGTATTAGCCAATTGATCGTAGAGAATTGATCTATTTGTAGCTGAATAGCGGTTGCCCGCCAGGGTCATCGCTTTCTGCCCACGGCGGTCAAGGCACAAGATGTCAATGAGATGCCAATACAATTAGAGACAAGATGTCAATGAGATGCCAATATAATGAGAGATGCGGCCGGTAAGACGGACATTTGATACGCTAATATCCATCCCGACTCACGGAGATTACATTCATCTAACGGACGTCACAGCCGTTCAATGACGGCTGCTCGACATTCGACCTCCTCTACCGAGCTCAAGCTCTCGATCCTTCTCTCCTTTCCGCCCCGCTTGATACGCCTGGGGCGGGCCTACTTACGCTTCAAAGATCTATGCCTTTCAGCTCGTTGGAAGTTTTGGTCCAACGTCATTTAATAAGTTTCTCCGCGTTGGCTAACCCAGACTTCCAGTTGTTGGGATGCGATGGCGGCACCGGCGTTGGCCAATGAATGGGGCTTTCTCTCTCGACCATGACCTGTCGTATATCTGGCTTGACGCCAAATTGCTCTGACGACTCGCTAAAAACGTAGAAAACAGTAATCACTAGGTTATTGGTCACGGAACTGAGAGGTTCCCGTACAGAGTGGGATTACAACCTTTCACGATTAGCCTTGCCTATATCTCCGTCGCCGATATTTCCGCCTCACGGCTGAACTAGAAGTTTTATTTTTTCCTTTTCAACTCTTCGATGGAAGGACTTTACAAAGAATCGCATCGATGGGAGTCATACAACTATAAAGCAGCCTCGATAGGACCCGTAGGATGATGAAGAGACTTTTCAGGTATGAATAACCCTTCAAATATCCATCTGAAACGTACAGAATATCGATTTTATGTGGACTACGCTGACTAGCTTCCTTGCTCCCGTCTTGTGTCGTTACATCATCCTTCCGACATTTGAACAAGGATAACGAGTTTTCCACCCTTCGCACTACAATTGATAAATTTCAAGTCAAGGAAGATGGTTTGGAGAATTGGGTCGCATACTTGAGGACGTAAAAGGTATCGAATGTTTCCAGCAGAGTATGCTTACCGATAAGTTGCCTGATCGTCACGTTTCCCCATATTACTTACTACTGGTCTACAACCAACCGAGCAGGACCATCCAGTCCCCTGGCCGACATCCAAAGGGTTGCAGCACGGACGGCGAATCGAGCCTAGGCAATGGGGTTTGTATAGTAAGGGAAACTTGTATCGAACTTCCGACGTTGATTTAATAGAAGATCAAAATTACTTTCCTCGGTGAAGCTCGTACTGAAGACAAATCGGATAGCAGAGACGACTTGAGAGTATCGGGACAAATGGGGCAATCGTAGGATGTAATTGCATGAGAGAGAAGTGTTGAAAATGTGTACACTGACGACGGAGTAACGAAAGTCACTTCATGATCTCGTCACTAACTAATACGTGCCGATGCTCACTTACTCTACGACAGCCCGTCCTCGTCGAACACGGTTTGAAACGCCTTCGTACTTGCTTAGCCACGAACAGCATACCTATGATTAATAATCTACCCCATTGGGTTGTGGCAGTAGCATGATCGAACGTTGCACCTTAGCCACTTGGATTCCACTATTTCGTCCATTTCTCGCTCCTGCGATCGCCCTGTATGGCTTTATGATCACCTATAACTTGCATACGACGGGCAGCTCCCTCATAGCCCCCTCTTTCCACCTCTTCACCCTCTTCAACCGAGCGGCAAACGTTTACTCTGCCTCGCGTAGGTCTCAATCCCGCTTTTCTTATATAGAATGAAGCTCACGATTGCTTTTCTTCAAAAAAACTGCGGTGTTGACGCGTCTTCCACGCTCCTTCATCCTCTAACCCAGCTCGCCCTCTCTAAGAGCTCGGTATGTCTAAAGGACGGTAGAGGACGTCCAGGCTACTCACTCCGCCTCGATAGATGACACTTTTTTCATGGTGTTAGATATGCTCATTTCCAAATCCCCTTGAGAAATCATACCCGACGTCGGCGACCTTATTGCCCACGCTCAAGCAGCGCCGATATACTCCCTCTCAATCCAATCCCTTCTGCATCGTGTCGAATAGCGCATAAATCATATATCATTGATCAAGAGACATAGCTCGGAACCGCCATCCTTCAGAGTCGACTGCGAATGCAGTCCTCGCCACCGCTAGGGCAATCCATTCTCTGGAATACTAGTCTTCACATGGCTTTGAATCCTGTTTTGTCACTCTCAAGGGACTAATCACGTACCAACGTTCATGGATATGTGGCGTAAGTATCGAACCCATCCGCCCAACATCAGATGCCTTCGCTTGGACAGACCCCAATATCGAAATTTGACTCGTAAGAATGGAAATTGACATGTCCGTGCTCAGATGTGCCGGTTACGGGACCACCTCCGAGTGTTACCTGCAACGAGTTGGAGTCAGTCAGTCAACGATAGAATTAAACATTGAGTGAATTCTAGCGTCGAAAATGCCAAGAACTGTCTGAACATCGACACGACTGTTTGTCTGCGCTCCCAGTAGAGCTAATCGAGCAATCATTTCAGCCCTTTGTGGGGTGAGGGACAGATCTATAGGATGAGACATTACCCACTGTATCTGGTTGCAATAGCCAATCATTCGTGATATTGATATCGAGCGCTTTACGGCGCGCACCTAAGAGCCAGCAAGATTGGTGGCTTGATCGAGACTTGGACCCAGCTTCCACACTGCTTTCTGACTTCAATAACGATGAGCCAATGGCCGCACTCAAACTGGCTGCGGTATGTCTACTCTATCCTTGATCTACGGTTCTAAATACGACAATTAGAGCAGTCGGACCCCCTTCGCAGGTTGTGTTTTCCTCGCCGAATACAATGAACCCAAGTTCTGGAGGCGTGGTTGTCAATCCAGCATCGTCCTCTTCGTCTCCTGAGTATTTCTACTCGGTTCTGGAGTATTTTCGTCTCTACTTACTTTTGAACAGACCAACCGAATCCTCTGCACAACCGCTTGCTTCCTCCTCTGGGCCAGGAACCCCTATTTATGACGTTTTATCTTCAAATCAGACATTTAAAGTTGGAACGGGATGGCGGTTGGGCCGATCGGCTGCTCCACCAACCACGATCGTATCCCCTTCTGGTAAGCCTCTTGAAACGACTCACTTTCGTACTAAGTTGAATTCTTTTTTGGCTTAGGGTCAGTTAATTCTTCTCGAGGAACATCTTGCATCTGGCTGATAACCAGCGACCGCATTCAAACCCGTTCCCATTCTCAGTTCTAGTTTCAATCAAAACACAGTGGCACCTATTACCGACGCAATGGAGGATCCATACAAGCAGAAACTTCAGAGTCTTTACGGGGAGCTGGAATCACTTCGCAGAACGATGAGAGTGGAGCTCGATCAACTCGAGACCATCCAACGTGATATGAAGTTACCAGATGACCTTCAGGCAGATATAAGTACATACAGGTATCATGTAAAAAGGCTAAAGAAGGAGAAAGAAGAAGCGCGGCAACGATTTCAGTCGTCCCCATCCGGGTACAGTAACCCACGTATTATGAACATGCTACGAACAGAATACGATCAAAACCAGAAGAGGATCGACGATCAAATTCATCAATGGGACGAACTTTCAAAAAAGGCAATTACGAAACTCGAGTTATTCAAGCAGAATTGGCCATCAATGGCCGCCGAGATCAATGTTCTACAAGTCTCCTTGACGGGTCATGAAACGATGAGGGAGGTTTTTGTTCAGATGATTATGGACATCGAGCAAAAGTCTTCCCCGAGTCTGCAAGAGCCCCTCGATGAGATGATTAAGAGGATCAAGTCGGGCGTGAATAGAGAGCCATCATCGTATACTACCAACGTTGGGCACGCAGGAACCGCTAGGATGGAACATTCGTCAGAGGCGTAGACGCTCTTCTCGGTTCGGTTTCGACAGGTAATCATAAGTGCTCCCAAAACTTTGTCTCATATTAATCCCAGTTACCTAGTGTATGTAAATCACGACTACTATCTATCCCCAAAAGTTTCACGTTATTGCTTCGCTATCCCTCGGGAATTAGGAATCATCGATTGGTGAAGTATATGCCATTCCAATTAAACACAAAGGTATCATACATATCAAATACTATCGAACAAGCTTGATGAGCACCCCCATGCCCATGGTCTACTCTTATCCATTGCCCATGCTTACTCTTCTGGGTGGCGATCGCCCCTTGCTCTCGACCCTGACCATGGCCATCCTGTTCGCTCAGTAACTACGCGCCAATCGAGGCGTATTTGACCTACCTTTCATTGAATCAGAACTCGTCGACCTTTGTTGTTTGCCATCCCTCACCAAGAAACGGGTTCTCTTCAACATCAGCTCCCCTACGACCGCGCCGAACTCCAGAAGGACAAATTTGGGTATACTGTAATTGCCTTTAAAATCTTTATTCGTTCCTTGTGATCATTTTGTATCCTTTCGATATTGATCCGACGCCCCAACATCCCTGTGGTTTCCATCGAGAACACTACTTGGGTACGTCTATACGGTTCTTGTTGTCTATTCCATTCCTTTAAGCGCGCTTGTTTACATCCATTTCAACCCCAATCATCGATCCAGTCGATCTCGACCTTTGTTCAAATCTCCGTAGAAATTCGTCTTTACTCATCTGACAGTCATGAATCGAACTCAAGTACCAATTGCAATCGCTCGTCGTCGCCGACGTCATCGCTCTGTCGCACCAACTAGACATTGACAACTCTCAACCTTTCACGATTAGCGTTGCCTATATCTCCGTCGCCAATATTTCCGCCTCACGGCTGATCTAGAAGGTTTATCCTTTCCTCTACAACTCCTTGGGCGGAAGGATTTCACAAAGAGGCGCCTGGACGGGACTATGAAGCGGCCTCGACTGGGCTCGTAGGATGATGAAGAGACTCTTCAGGTATGAATCCCTCTTCAGCTCTTCATCTGAACCGTACAGAATATTGATTCTATGTGGACTAGGCTGACTACGTAACTCCCTTGCTCCAGTCGTATGCCGCTACATTACCCTTCCGAGTTCCGACATTGGAGTAAGCATAACGAGTTTTCCACCCTTGGCGCTACAACTGATAAATTACAGGACAAGGAAGATGGTTTGGAGAATTGGGTCGTATACTTGAGAACACGAAAGGTATCGAATGTTTACGGTAGAGGATGCTGAACAATACCCATTACTCCAGTCGCCTGATCGTCGCCCTTCCCCATATCACTTACTACTGGTCTACAGGTCTACAACCCATCGAGCAGGACCATCCAGTCTCCTGGCCGACATCCAAACGGCTACAGTAAGGACGGTGAATCGGGTCTAGGCGATGCGGTTGGTATAGAAAAGGAAACTTGTATCTAACTTTCGACGATGACTCAATAGAAAGATCAAATTTACTGTTCTCGGTGAAGCTAGTACTGAAAACAAATCGGATAGCAGAGACGACTTGAAAGGATGAGGACAAATGGGGCAATCGTTGGTGACAAAGTGACCTCATTCAGATCTATTGGCTCGGGTGTGGGACAAGGTGCGTCCATCCTTTCTCACCGACTACCGAGAGGATCAAACAAGAACGAAGACAATTTCCAAATCTCTTGCCAATCGTATCCTCCACCCCTGTGAGTCACCAACGACCATCCGCAAATGCACCCAGGGGGTTTCAAGATCGTATCATACGGTCCCAAGTCACTCGACTGAGCCTGCTGTATCCCACAGATGCATTCTGGGGCACTTCGGTACATTCCCTGTCTCGGGGTTCCCCACTCGCTGATGGCATTCCCCTACAGAGTGCCGAATTAACATCACCCATCGATTGGCTGCCAGAGAATGCGCTCGAAAAGATTCCAGAGGCCAAAAATCGCGAGCAGACGGTCGAAGAACCGAAAGATCTTGGGAGAGGGATCGAGGAAGTGGCGGAGATATGTGGACTGGGGGAGCTAGAAACTAGGACTCGGGCGAGTCTGCTTGCAGAGGAAAGAGTCTATTATTTCCTCTGGGACCTGGACAAGCAGGCCAAGGTATGTTCGAAAAGCATCTTACTCTCCGTTCCTTGATGATTTCATAGGGTGTGGAGAGCAATGCCGGCTACACCGTGCCATTTCCTCTGGGACCCAACTGCGTGTCCCCTTATCATACACATACACACATTTGTCTACGTGGATGAGGAAAATACGATGGGTTCGCCATAGGCATTACGGACTGACAATGCAGATTGTGGGTCTGCGTCCAACATACGAGATCCTCGAAGATCTCGAGGCATTTTACGACCCGACCTGGCGTGATTTCCTCCGTTGAATCCGCCTGGGCAGCCAAAACACAATCACAAGGAAAGGGAGATGATCAAGGCAAAAGCAGAACAAAAGCTGACCACCTGGATACAGTCCTCGTCTTACAGAGGAGGAGAGCCAGTGAGATCAGCCCCTTGAGGGCTGATAGCTTGCTGGCCAATCCACCCAGCGCCGCGTTTATGGAAATGAAATCAAGCACAGAAAACGAGTAATACAGGGGTTTTTTTTCTTCGTTGCCTCTTTACTCTCCTTTGGAGAGAAGGAAAAGAGAAGCCTCGACAACTCGTCGAATAGGCCACAGATTTCAAACTTGAATCGAGGAGATAAGCAGCCGAAGAACCTACTTTGATTTCCTACATGTCTGGGTAGCTTCTAACCTGTTTTGGGGAGTGTCTGAGGTGAGCCTGACGCGCAAATATTCCGCTCGCAGTGGTGGAAGCGGTACTATACCTACTCAGACCAATAGTGTCTAGATTATACTTCGTGGAAACGAGGACTGAGAGGTTAGGAAGGAAGGGGGCGGGAGTGGGAGAGTCCAAGATGGAGCCACCACCACAAACACCATTGCTGCTTATAAACAGCGGCTATCCCGAGCCCAGAATCACCCTTCGAATGCACCGGTTGAGTATATTGTTCAACTGGGAGAAGTCTAACGTAGGAGGCGTAGAGGTCCGAATTGCGCAAAATAAACGAAGCCTCACCAGCTCCAATAGACGCATCTTTCATATCATGGCCAGAGACAACCAATGATAGGTAGACTATACTCTTTCTTTTCCGCTCCCAGTTGATCTCACGCATCATCTTAGAGGTGGTAGGTAGATGATATCTTCGTCTGTCACTTGTGCTATTAGTACTCAGCGACAATTAGAGTAGTAATGAGGTGGATCAGATAGTGTACTTATTTTCCTTAATATACATGTAGGGATAATAACTAGCTGGGTTATGTGCTCCGTTCCACTTCTGGCTCTCGCAGTGCAGTCTTCCTCCCATATCCCCTGGGTCGAAGCCAACTACGGGTATTACACAGCATATATCCCTTCTATTGCTAATTAAACCACTCTATATTCATAATCTTCACAGTTCAGTGGTACTTTCATCAACGTATAGAACCCTTCTGTGTATAGAGATGGGCCAATCCATTTTCAGATACGCGCAAACTGGCAAGGTCCAAGTCGCCTGCACACTGTATGGTGTTCATTTCCATCCAGGTTGATGGTGCTAGATCCCGGATATTTACTCCTTTCTAACCAAGTCATATAGGATACTGCGAGAAGCATCATCATTTCTAGTACGTACACTACATAACCCATGATTTCTACAGAAAATGCAAAAATGAAGAATTCGTCTGGAATGAGACATCTAATCACCACCCCTCCATTCCAAGCTCCTTCCATCTCATTCTCCCATCAACCAGTGCCGAATACACTTCTTCCATCGCGCTCTGCCCTTTTGGTCTCAAAGGAGTATACTCGACATCCAAGATGGGCACGGCAGCCATTCCGGTCATCGTCAACCGTCGCTTTCGAGTTCCGGCGCCATAATCCCCGATACTTCTTACCGATTGCGAACGGGAACGAAGGGGGGAGCGGGGGGAGCGGGGGGAGGAAAAGGGGGGACTTGGAGGTGGGAGCGGAGGTAGGTCTCTAGTCAGATAGCTGTTCATGACAGGTTGATTCACCAACGTGTCGTCACTCGTCATGGGCATCGCACCCCCTTCCGTTGCTCGGTCTTCGCCTCTTTGTTCTCCACCTTCACTCGACCTCTCTACGGCTTTACCAAACCCGACCATCATTCCCGCCTTGGTATCAGCTTGCTCTCTCATGCGGTCCTCTTTGTCGCTGGATGAGCGTGTATGTGGAGGGGACGTGCCCATGATGGCCCTATTACGGTCACGGATTACTTGGGCAAGATAAGGAAGTAGGGATGACTCATGTCGGCTTTTTCCACTCTCTGGCACAGCCGGGAGTGGCGAAATGGTCAAGCGGGTGACCTTTGGAAAGGCGATAACAGAGTCCTTGGCGAGCGATGGTGATATTGGGGAGACAGGAGAGGAAGAAGGCGTTGACGGTAATGGCCGCAGGATCTCGACAGCCTGTTTCAGTAGCTCAATTCCGAGATGTTCGACGGTCCTACTACCTCGAAACGGCATTATCGCGCTCAAGGAGCAGTCGGTGAGGGTGAGTGATGACAAGGGGGCACGAGACCGAGTAAGATGCTGGAAGAAGGATGCAGCGACTGGGAGACCATTGTCGCGTAGCCGAAGCGTCGCAAGCCGAGGAAGATATGCACCTTGAAGTCGCGAGAGTGAATGAGAAAGATCCTTCGCACTGATGTCCAACTCTTCGAGAGCAGGAAACGAGTATGGGATGATCGTTTGTTCTGGTGTGCGAGGCGGGGAGACTCTGTTGATATAAGGTCCACGAATAGACAACCTGAATCTTCGCAGGTTGGGAAAAACGATGGAGATATCCTCCATGTCTTTCGCACGAAACGAGATCACGCCCCCATATTTGATTGTCAAGTCGATTGCCTTTTGGTGCCGGAACGGAGGCGGAGCGGAAAGCTGTACGTTGGATAAGTCGAGGGTCTCCAAGTTTGGCATTAGTTTTAAATAGGATGTCGAGAACACGGGCGGTTTTCCGTGAGAGCTAGCGCTGAGGTAGAGTGCCGATAAGGCCGGATG
>WSTP01000618.1:0-10716 GCA_019627735.1 Serendipita sp. 400
GAGAAATCGAAGCGGTTCATGAATTAGAACGGTTGGAGTTGTACGACGTAGCGATCACTCCAGATGAGGAGCGACTGCTGGGTGTTGCAATTCTCACCAGGACAAAGAGTGGGTACACACCCAGGATGTCTAAAATCGAGAAGCGGGTAGTTGGTTCGTCATTCCCATTCTCATCTAAACGAACATCACTGACGATCTTTGTAGTTTATAATTTGAAGGATAGAAAGATTGAGAGGTAGAGCATTCTTGACTTACGATCTCTTGTAAGACTAATGCTTCATCTAGCTTGGTGCCGGTTCTCGATGAGGTTCGAGACATTACTATCTCTCGGGATGGTCAACTCGTTCTTGTCAGCTCTGAAAACAAGGTATAGAGTTTATCATCGACGAGAACCGGAATACTGACGATAAGCAGGACCCTCCTCAACTTCTCCGGGTGGATATCGTTGCGGGAATCGGGCGTCTTGTTCCTATTAGGACATATTTACCGAAGCAGGATGTCGACTTTGCGGGGCCTTCGTACTTTGCTGGTCTTCAAGATGAGCTTATTTTGGTCCCAACCAAGTCCGGGGATATTCTCTTTTGGGATCGGGAATCAGGGGTATGTCCGGACACTCATCTCATGGCACGATCTTACATATCCACAGCAACTTCTGCATGCTCTAAGAAATAGGGATGTTGGAGATGGTGACCTAACGAGTGTCGCTTGGAATTACGCCTCCAGGAAGCATATGCTTGCATCTGCATCCCATGATGGAGCCATCCGAATTTGGATGACCGGCCCCAGTGAGAAAGATCTCAACCGAGCATCTTCCTTTGGATTTGGGACTGAGTTCGAAATGGCGACATCGCCGCATCATATGTCAAGAGCGGGAACCTCTGCTACTGACAATATGCAGGCATTTAGCGACTCGTTTGCAACTTTTCAGGGGCGTCCGTCACGTCGTGGATCAGTAAACGCTGGGTCCTTTGACGGTCATCGGGAAAGGCGTCGGGTCGATTCGCCTGTTCCTTCAGAGCCTTCGGGTGACAAAGTAGGAGGACCCAATTCTGTCGGAGGGAAGTAGCTATCACCTCCGTGAGCTGAATGTCCAATTGATTGACGATCAAGGGAAACATCTCTCGTATTTAGACACGTTATCTCACTTGTTTCGCGTTTTGTATGTACACTTACGCTGGTATTCATGCCTTTCTTGCACTCAACCTGTTTCGCGAGTATCGACTACCGTAGTAAGGTTTGTCACTTGTCAGTGACTTTATCGCCGTTTTACCGATTTCCGTCCAACTGTAGCCAAACTAGGCTCGTTTCATTGCAACTCGAGGTTCTGGAATCGGTGCCTATACTATTGATTGCGGTTTAGGTTGACTTGTCTAACAAGGAAAGCATGTTTCTGGGCATGTGACTGATACGGCTAAAACTATTCTCGTCAACCAGTTCTGCCTTATCAAACAAGGTCGCCTATTCGTGGTTGGTCACCAATCACCATAGCCTCTGGTTTCTGATCGCATTCCGAGAAGTGCTTCACCAACGATGTCATCTATAACATCGTAGTGAGTGATGGAAAAACCGAATGCGGTAATGAAGAACTTACGCCTCGCTTATATGTCATAAGGCTCCCATAAATTCTTTCGATTTTGGTATGAAACTCTCCCATCGTTAAACGCACACATTTACGGTTGATTTTGTCTGTCGCAGATCCAGTCAGTTTAAGTTGAGCTATCGCTAACTTCCACTCTGATTCCAGCTCTGCCCAACCATCTGCTATATGGTCTAAATGGACCTCGAAGGCTTGAAGATGGACTTTGATGGCATTTGACGCATCAATGAGACTATTATACCGTTGGATCTCTTTTTCACTTTCTGTAGATTATATATAATGACAATGACGACGCCCAATAGTATATAATGTGGAAACGAGGCGGGAGTAATCACGGGGACTTACCTTGCGCCTTTTCAGAATAGTAACTCTCAAAGGCCACCTGTGCTATCTTCGTCGCTACTACCATCCCAAGCGCAAACCACATTGGTTGGGTTGAAAGTATGGTACTTTCTCGCCTCAGAACATCTGCACCGATACGTATACATTCTGCCACTCCATTGCCAACAAACATCGACGTGCGGGCATTTTTTTCTGCTCTGCATTTCCCATCGACTTCATTCTGGCGCTGTTCAACAAAGCATTGGCTTTTCTCGTTGAATTGCTTTCGAATCTGACTGATTTGAGACTTCCATGCTCTGGTGGGTGAACGTCTCTTACCTTGATGAAGTCGGATCGATAGTCGCGAACATTCTGCTTGAGATTCTGGATTTCACCGCACATAACCGACATACTGTTGGTTATTACTGCAAAGGTATCTCGTATTTCTTCATCACTGATATTTGAAATGTTTCCACGTAGGTCAATCTCAAGGACACGGATTCGGTCAAGCGTTTTGGTGCTTCTCTTCGCAATTTTTAAGGATGCTTCGGCGATACCTGAATAGCTCGCGACGTGTTCCTGGAGTTGACCTGTCGTATCTCGAATATTTTCGTCCTTTATATCGGCTGACCTGTCGTCCAAAGGAGTGATCAGCCCCATGAAGCATACACACCTCAGTCTTAACTCTTACTTTAGGGAAGATAGAGCCTTGAAGCTTTCTACAACACCAGGGATACCGTCTGAGAGTATCGTAACATCAAAAAATGGCGATGGACGCTGTAGTTCAGTTTGAGTCATTCCAGAATAAAGGGGTCGTCGACTTCTGCCCAGAATTTCATTGGTCTCGTCAATTTAAGTACCCTCCAGCTACCGGTGACCAACGAAACCTGACCAGTTGGGAGCCGAGAGACGAGAGCCTGATGCCTGCACAGTCAATATTGCGGGTCAAGAAGCCTAAACACGCGAAAATCGCGGAGAGGCGGACTCTCTCGGAGAATGAACCAAAGCGGACTCGAAGAAAGCCATCTGCGCGTATGCCAGGCTCAACAAATAGGTCGATGGTTTGGGTTGACGGCCGACGGCACTTATCCCAGTTGTTCCTCGCCCTCTTTCTCTCGCCATGGATAACTCGTCAAGAGGACTCGTTACCTTCGAATCTAGACCCAGAGTGAAGGTATATTTACAATCGTTTCCTTTACGAGTGGAAGTAAACTGATCCGCCAAAAGTCTCTCGACTTAGGCGAGATCCTAGTGAACCTTTCGGCGCACATTGGAGATGCAATGTCTAGTCTATATGACCAACAAAAGGCGGCAATGGTCTCACGGACTCCGTTTGACAGTATCGAGGGCAGTGAGTTCCGGAGGAAGCTCAAGCAAGAATGGGAGAAAATTGCACACATATTTCAGCGGTTTCGCGAGTTTAACGAACTGGTTCAGTTGTTCATCAATAACATCCTCGAGATGACCACGAAACTGGGCCTCGGGTTTCTTACAGATATGGCCACCATCAGTTCCTCACTAGTGCAAGAGTTTAACCAGATCCAGAATAATATGAATATTGAATCGCCATATTGTCGACACCGTGGCAATCCGGCATGGTCGGTCAGCCGGTCTTACCAAAACAGCACGATGTGTAAGTGGTGAATTCTCGTTATTTCGAGGGTGTTAGTGACAAAAGTCCTAGATCTACTTGGAAATTTGTCCCGTGCGGGTGATATAGCACTCTCGGCGGCTCGAAGGAGGTTTACCACCGCCACTCGTGGCATCACTGAAGAGTTAAAGCAACTCTCTATATTCTGGGAGGCTCAGAACGCATTTATAAAGAAACAAAGTGCGGATATTGAAGCCGGAATAGTCGGTCTTTCTCAAGACGAGGCTCAACGATATGCCGAACGGTGGTCGACCTACGACGAGAAGACATTGGATGCCATCAAGCGAGTTAACAAAGTCTGTGACGTGATTATGATCGAGCCAGAGATGCCATTTTCGAGCGCCCCTCCCCAGAGATTGTACTGGGTATGGCTTGTGGTCATTTGGAAGTTCATCAAACAGCCGAGCGTAATGATAATTTCCGGCGTAGTTACGCTCCTGGTTATTTACTGGAGACAAGTTGACTCGGGGTTGGGACCCGGAAGCGGGACCCTGATTAGGCGTCACTCCCGATTCTGGCCTGCGATCAAAGGCTAGCTCCAATGTAATGATTAATGCGTCTTACTTCATCCGCTTATATCGTGATTCGCTGGCTCTAGTGGAAATTTATTGATTTCATCAAAAGTCGGTTCAACCGTCTACATGCAGGATATCAAGATGTTCTATAATGCTTGAGGATAATATTCCAAAAGCTTTGCAACCTATAATACCGTTAATACCACTTCTATATCACATTGGTGGGTATTTGAGGATTTAAACGTACCCCGGACTTGTAGGTCTGGAAACTATTACCAATGGCTTCGAAGTCGTTTTGCAGTTGCTCCATCCTGGGCCTCGATGGACGCTTTAGAGACCCCAATCGCTTTCCAACAGTTACCAGGTGTGTTTGAACGTTCAGCCACCAATCCACTATATCACCCAAGTGAACTTCCAACCCTTGTAGATTGACGATGGCTGTATCCAATTGCTCTAAGGCGACGTTACAGCGCTGAATACTAGCTTCTCTCTCTGAGAACCGCCCCATTATATTGTCAGTCAGTGCGTATACAGAAAATAGAAAGACCGACGTTCTGCCACTCGAATGTTGGAGGACTGTAGTTCACTGGCACCCCACTCGATCATGGGAAGAATGAACGGAAGTAATATCATAAGGTCGTCATCCTTGTCTCTTTCACGTGCCGGGAGGATTTTGACGACATTAGCTATGCTTGAAGCAGTTTTACCCACGGAAGACCAGAAATTAGCTCGGTTTTGAGCGGTCAACTTCTGGTCAGCATGCGCTTCCTTTTGCTCCTTCACCTGGTCGTTAATCGTTCTCAGTTCATCTCTCACCTGTGAGTCGATTAGTTTTGCACATATACCGTTGTCGCGTGAGCACTCGTACCGCAGAGATCCCCTGACGGTTGGCACGAACCAATCCCAAGACTTCTTTCACTTCTACAATTGCCTCTGAAGTTCCCTCGTTGGCGTCAGCTATAAACGCCTTTATATCCTCGTCTGAATATTGTCCAGGATCGAGGAGACATTTAAAGAGAAAGGCGTTGTCCTGAGCCATAGAAAACCCTAGCTCCGCGACGGGAAGCGATCTGCCCAGCGTCTCGCGATAGGTCTCAAGCTCTTTCGTGATCTTGGGTAGAACCTCCTGACCCATTTCGTGGCTACATCTAACGATATCGGATATCAGTCAAAGTAGGATGTCGGATTTTTCATGCCATACATAGCTTGACAGAACGGCTCCAAGTTTTGAAAAACCTTCCAACTACTTTCCATCATCTTCTCGATTGTGAGCGGCTTGAGGGTGCCCATTGTCTGTAGTGGTACCAGACCGGCATCGCCCGTTTGCCCTGCTGCAGTAGACATCCCAAAAGTAGGCTAAGATTCTGTTGAGCAACCTAGAAAATACAGGGTCATTTTATGGTCGATTCGACAAACTCGGACGCTCCGCTGCCAGCGATTACGCCGCTGAAAGTCACCCAGCAATCAGAGCCTGACCACGTCACTCCGCACTCCACCAAAAGCGCGAACGGCAATAAGCAACCGGAGCCTGGCAGCGAGGTCACGTCTCGTCCCGACTGAAGTCGATCAACCAGCTCCGCGTCATTTGCATTTGTGATAGCCGAAGCTTCTTCATTCTGGTGACCACGAAAAGTGGATCTTGACGGGGCAATAAGGGCTTCCAACCAGCATTTTGAGGCTGGAGGTACGTCTTGTTAGCTATTAGGGGCAACCAGCGCTGAAATGCGGACTCGAAAGTCAGGATCCTGAACAAGGGTTTTGGCGGAAAGCCTCGAAGCGACTGTCTCATCAATGAAATAATTGCCAGTCGGTATGGAAGGTACCCTACGGAGGACGGTCACTATATATCAACCTGATGCATTTCCATTATATGTTGGAGTCAATTCGATTGGCTTTCTCACTGGCCCAACAAAGACAGTAGCCATCTTGGACTACACCCCACTTTACCATGTCCTTCGAGAACTCCCTTGTTCCCGTTGGCGAAAGAGACAGAATGAAAGCAGTAACTGAGTTTCCTCCTTCAGACAGTACTGAGCTAATGACGAGCAGCCTCTAACCTTTGAGGACACCCTTAGAAACCTTTGCAAATATCTCCAGAACGCCACGGAGGCCCTTTATAATATCCAGAAATCAGTTATGGCATTATATGGGGGCAGATATATGAATGAAGAAGGCAAACAGTTTCGGACGAAGCTCAAGGAAGAGTGGGAGATGATTGTCGACATACTCCAGGACCACCGATTGTTCAACGACGATGTACAGATGTTGCACAATAGCATCGGTAGAATGACTCGTGAGGAATGTATGGAGTTTATGGAAGATATGGAAGCCTTGAGCGCTTCACTGGCGCAAAGAAACGAGACAATGTATGGAGGCGGCAAATTTCGTTCGTCTCCATACGAACGCTTCTTCTTAGGAACCCAGAACACCGTATATGGCCCTGGTAAGCCGCAATTTCCGATATCATGACGCCTTTGGCTAATAAGTTTCACCAGAGCCCGACGTCGAGGATTATGAACCATTCTTTGATAATGCCGTCTACAAAGATGGATTGACAGCACGCAGTCAATTCTCATCCGCATCCAAAGGGATTAGACAGGCGATGATACAGTTTCGAAACTTCTGGAATGAGCAGAATACCTTCGTCAAGAGGAGTCTGGCGAATTTGAAGGAAGGAAATATCGATATTGCGTATCAAGAGGCTAAGCAGTATGCAGAGCAATGGTCAGTCTACGACAAGGCGACATTGTCCGCAAGAGAGGAGATCATCCGGGTCTGCGATGCGGTCACTATAGAACCTACCAGTGGTATTCTATTCGCCGAGTCCAGTCAAGCTACTGAAGATTCAACTGCCGACGAAACCAATACCTTCAATATCGACTTTGCTCCCTTGGGCAGAGCGATGAAGGCAGTCGCGCCTCTCGTGGCATGCTACTTCTTTTTGAATACAAGCCCCGACAGACCAGAGGGTTCAGATCCCCAGACGGCGGTTCAACGCCCGACGGGCAGCTCTTGCATTCAAGAAGGCCCAAATATGCCTATACCGGTCCAAAACACACTGGCTTCGCAGCAGCCGCGTCTAGTTCCTGCCATAAAAGGTTCACGCGGAGGGAATAGCGTGAGATCTAGGCAGAATTACCGTACTCGTTTTACTCCTGATCGTCCGCTTCGCCGTACTTCACCACGATCGCCCTCTTCCGCCTTTAATAACTTTGAATAGAAGACAACTATTGTGAAAACGAAAATGAGAAAAAAAATATAATCATGTGCTTGTGATTACGCGTTGGTGTTGTCGGGATATGAAAACGACTCATCGCTCAAAATGACTAAAATGAAAACTCCCGCCATTTATATCATACGAGGGGTAAGTATTTGATTATAAGGCAACAGAAGGACTGGTTGATTGGAAGATAATAGAGTAGAGTTTAGCCAGAATACTGGACATGGTCGCATCCGTTTCGCTCCTTATCGGACACTTCCCCCTCCTCCTTCCCCTCCTTCCCCTTTGGTTTAAATGGAAGCGTGCCGTCATGAAATCAAAATGACAAAAGGATATCAATCTTCTTTTCGCAATATTTTACAATATGTGCGCTATGACCATTGATAGAACACCGGGAGCGCGTTCAAGAAACAAGATATCACACCTCCTGCGAATTTTTGAATTGTTTTGTTTACTCAACAAGTATAATACCTTCAGCCTCACTCGTAGCTCGTTGATATTTCGGAAACGGTCGTGACAGTCAGTGCGCAGTGCTCGATCATTCACCAAATTCTAGCTATTTCCTTGACTGGTGATTCAAATACAGATGTTGATTTAGCTTCAGGGAAGAATCGGGCTCTTAAATACTCGCGATCACGCGTACCCCGCAGTTGGGGTATGACAGACTTCTCAGGTGTCCACAGGTTTTGATAATGGTTAAGCTAGTAATATCATGTGGGGTGTATCCAAGGGCCATACAGGGGTGCCAGAATTAGCATATCGAGAGATCTGTCGAGCTACCTGCTCATTGAGTGCTTTTGCTCCGAGTTCCTTGGGTGGAAAGCGGCGGCTAACCTACTGAGGACACTTGTCTCTGCATTCTTCCACCTATTTCAAGGTTTGAGATTTTATGTTATTATACGAAAGAGTAAAGTCGGCTCTGAGCTGTCAACTTACCGCTGCTTGGTACTTTGGTAGTTCGTCACACAGGATCTTGAATTTTGCGGCCATGCCGTTCGCTCGCATGTTGTCCCCGCGTTGGTACTCCTGAAGATTGCTTTTTATGTAATTTGTGTTGCTCTGTGCATCATTTATCCACTTGATCACGTGGTTCAAAAACTCGCGGAACGCTTCCATGATCTGTTCCCCCTCGCTGACCAGGTCGTAATCGCGTTGGATAGTTTCTCGCTCTGTAAAAACGTTAAACTTGGTGAGTAAAATGAGCTGAAGATCAGATACCTTCTCTTTTTGCTCTTGACTCCAACCAACGACGGAAGAAAGAGATGCGAGAAGCTCTTTCGAGAAATTCGATGGTTTCTTTACTGTCCACATGGAGCTGAAAAGGGCTTAAAACCCACTCTTTCTCGTCAAGAAGCAACATACTTTATTAAGAGACGCCCTAAGCACGCAAAGATTATCCTTAAATGACTTGAGGGTGGTATAGGTGACTGACGCTTTTGCTATAAGGACGCTAATTTCTTTGTCGAGAGCCTGGTCATTCAAAGTTCCCTCAAGCAGTTCCTTGGCCACATCGCACCCGGCCATCGCAAACTGATGGGTATCTTCTATCATCGAAATCGAGCCTGTGATGACTGTGCACGAGTTGGTGACCTGTGCCCATATATCTTGCATAATTTTCTTCGCCACAGTCTGCGTGGGTGCCCTAAATATCTAGTGAGTAATCGCTTAAGACGAGTGTTGAACAGAATATGATCCTACTCATATATTATAGGTAATTTTTGCTGTCGAATGGACACCTGGTTCAAGCTTGTCACCGTCGATTCGATGAGCGATGGCGAGTTTGTTGGCTGAGGAGAGCTCTGGCTGTTCCCCATAGCTATCTGAGTGGAAGGGAGGAGTATGTTCCTTCTCGCCAGTGGATAGTATGGCCATTTATACGGGAAGAGGACAAATCTGATCCAGTTGGAGTGTCCCTATAGAGATAGGCAACAAAGAAGGACAAGCAATGGAAAAGGATGGCAGCGCAGTGGAGAGGGACAGTTTGGGAGATACCGTCTCAGATGGAGAATAGGAGCCTGGCGATATCTTGTCTCAAGGGGAGAATGACTCTTGATATTTGTCAATCTCCTCACCAGTCTATAGATTTGCACCAGACTAACGGATCCAAAGGTGTGGGGACGGTGGCGGACATTGAATTTGTCAGTTGCGATGGGGGTTCATTGCGAGCAGTATTTAAGCCAGATCACCGCAAGGAGCGCATTCTCCCAGAGTAAGATGTCCAGAAACGACGCCCGCGCTCTAATTGTTGTCGACTATGGCCAGAAGATGGACCTTGGCTTTCTTGCGAAAAATCTGCATTCGGATATGGTCAACGCAATGAATGTCCTCAATACCGTAGATCCGTCCAGCGTGTTGACGTCGGACCTCACCAATGGTCCTACAGTGCAGCAACTCCGGGTGATGATTCGTACAGAATGGAAGTTGATGGCCGATATCCTCCAGGATTCCAGGGTATTTGGCGATAATGTCGAGATGTTGCGAAAGTATTTTGAAACTGCGAGCTTTCGCGAAGTACACAGCGTCTTCGAGCAGATGAAGGAGCTTGGGGAAGCGTTGCTGAGAGATATCGAGAATTCTCAAGATAGATTCTCCAAATTTATCACTATCACCTATAATCGAGACCGTCAGTGGAACCACCCCGATAAGCTGAAAGAACGAAGAGGTAATGTCACCGTTGCATGATCGTGGCACTATACTCACTAGTTACCTGTTTAATACATCGATCCAGGCATTTCGAAAGAGAAAATCATATTCAACGATGCTGCACTCCGTATTCTGGACAGACTATCAGCCATGCAAGAGTTCTGGAAAGCCCAGTTGGCAATCATACGACGTACCTTGAACGTCGATCACCCAAACCAAATGTCGCTGAGAATAGAAGAGGCACTAGAGCTGGCACACGACTGGGAGGGCTATGGGCGCGCAATCGCGGCAGCAGTGGATGATATCCATTATACTAGCGATATGGTGCTCGTAGAGACCCACAAAGGGTCTATAGTGACAGAAACTGGTGATGAAAGCTGTGAAAAGGTGATGTTGATATGGCTTTCAGGCGCACTCGGCACCTGCATATGCGGATATATGCTTCGAGATTTCTTCAGAACGTGACGAATGATAAGAAGAGTCAACGTCCATTAGAATATCGGTGTATGTAACCCTAATATAGACAGTGTTTGTATGGAAATTTTGCTTAAGTTCAAAGTACTGATAGCGTCCCAGCCTCACGTCGAAGAAACTTCGTCATCGACGGTCCCTTTCGCAGCCCGTTGTTTGGGCTTTTGACACCTCCAAAGTCTCTGGACGTCAAAATATTGATTAAAACTCTATTGGAAAATCATGCTGGCATCAAAACGAGGGCTTATTGCCTTTTCGTCAATCCATTCATCGGCTGGCAAAGTCTGTGCGAGAGCTC
>WSTP01000619.1:0-10696 GCA_019627735.1 Serendipita sp. 400
CCATGAAAACCGTCAAGGATGCAAAATCGTGTATGGAGGACCATGCGCAACTTCTATTCAGGGAGAGTGAGTGTTGTGTTTCTCTTTAATACTATATGAAAAATGCTCATTGTTACGTGGGAAGACATACACGACAAACTGAAGAAAATACTGGATTCTTTGAACGACGTCCAGAGCCGACAAAAGGGTGTGTCACAGTCATCTATCCCTCCCACGATGGAAACCCCTAACGGTATAATTCATAGACGACGATCGTTATACGTTTTTACAATCGATCTCTGGGATCCAATGCTCAGTGCACCACAAAAAGAACTTTACGGGTGTTTTGCAGGACACAGGAAATTGGCTACTCGAAGATCCCGATTTCATCACATGGAAGGAGAGCAATTCTGTCTTATGGTTGCATGGAATTCGTAGGTCTATTATCTTCTGATAATACCTCCCGATCCTAAAGGATGGAAACAGCTGGTTCTGGAAAAACCAAATTGACGTGGGTAACTAAGTAGACGAACTCGGGAGCGAGACTGACACTATTTAAGGGCGATCTTGATCGATCATTTAATCAAGGAGGACCATAGAGTCGCCTACTTTTATTGCATACGAGATACCAAGGAACAAGAGCGCGCTGACCCCGTCGAGATTCTTCGTGCAATTCTCAGGCAGCTCGTGTCCTTGATCCCAGACGAGCTCTTCGATGACGATTCTGTGGTAAAGCAGTGCGTAAAAGAGAGGGAGGAGACCAAGAAGAAAGGCGAGAAACCTAGTGCGCCGGACCAAGATCAATGCGTGAAATGGATTCTCCAACTCACCACTCAATATTCGACTACGATAGTCATTGATGCATTGGATGAGTGCGACAATCACACGCGTCATCATCTTTTCAAAGCTCTGACCACCATTGTGAAGCCTCAGAGTCTAGTACGGATCTTCGTGTCCAGTCGTGACGATCAAGACATAGTCCAGCATCTAAATGGTCGCAAGAACATTCGTATCGATGCGAGCAAAAATACAGAGGACATTCGACGCTTTGTGCAAAACGAAATAAAGGTGGCTATTGATGAAAAACGGCTCCTGCGTGGGAACGTGAAACAGGAACTGAAGGAGCTCATTATAGATAAATTGCAAAATAGTGCACAAGGAATGTACGTGAAGAATTCAAATGGAATAAAAAACGTGGAGATACTAATGTAGGCACCTAGGTTTCTGTGGGTCACACTCCAAATTGCGGCTCTCTGCGATCAAAGAAGAATTAATACGGCCAATGCAGTTAAGCAGCGCTTAGACACAATGCCAGAACCCCTCTCCACCCTCTACGCCGAAATATACGAGGAAATTATGCAGAATTTCGACTTTCCTGCCATAAAAGCCATGTTACTGTGGCTTCTTTATTCTCAAAGGCAGCTATCGAGCAAGGAAGTAGTAGCCATCACGTCGATCAGCACTTCATCCGAAGATATAACTCCGCAGACAATTTTATCTCTTTGTCGTAACCTCATTACTCTCGATCAGGCTACCAACTCGTTTACTTTCGCACATTTGTCCGTCCGGGAATTTTTGGAGAAAAGGGAGGAGTTCAACGCCGCCGTAGGACATGCGACAATCGTCATGTCTTGCTTCGAGTTTTTCACAACGCCCAATACGTCTCAGGTGCAGCAAATACTTCATTACGCAAGCCTATACTGGCCACAACATTATCAAGATTACCAAAAGGTGACCGACAACAATCTTCAGAATGAGGAAGTACGGAAAGCAGCTTCCATACTCCTCTCGAATAGAAACCCTGACGGCGGCCTCTCGACATGGGCTTCTGTTGGAAAAAAGGCGATCAATTCGCTAGCGTGGTACGATGGCCTCCAGGAAGAGTGGAAAGACGCTTCCTTCGAACCATTTCGAACCACTTGTGTATTCGGGCTTCCGGACCTTGTCGAACACTGCCTACACAGTGGAGAGCAGCCCAGAGATATCGAATATGGCCTCTACATGGCCGTTAAATGGAACAACGAGAGAGTGGCATGTTTAGTTCTGGAAAGGCTTGTCAAGCTCAACAATGTGAAGATCAACCTGCAGGTATTGTTTTTGGCAGCAATTCAATTGGGGATGATGGATGCAGCGAGTGCAATGAGCAGTCGAGAGGCTGTCCTTCACGTCGGAGGAGACGCTCATTGGACCTTGCTTCACTGGATGGTGATTTTCCGATCTGAATCAGGAATAACTCATCTGCTGGCAAACAGAGCGAGATGCAACGAAAAGGACTTAGATGGTAGAACTCCGTTACATTTCGCAGCAATGGCCGGGTACCAAAAAGGACTACAGCTACTTTTGGAGGCAGGTGCCCGGGTCGATATGAAGGACGACGCAGGCTGGAGCCCATGGCACTGGGCTGCATTCATGAAACAGAATGATACAATCGAATTGTTAAATACGGATCAAGATGGAAATGAAACCTCCTCAAGAGACCATTTTCTCTCTTTGATAGTGAGTAGGCAATACCTGCTGATACTACTTGAGTCATTAACTCCTCGTCTCAGATGGTGGTAGTATTCATCCTAAAACTGCATGAGCACTGCTAATCTCGACTAAAAATAGTCACCAAGTCTTGTATGTTGTGGAATGACTAGAAGGCTGTATACTGATGGTTTTGCATGGGGACATGTTACAATAGGCAGTATGTATTGGATTTAGTAGGCGTAGGAGTACCTCTGATCCTGCTGACGCCCCGAATCCCTCCAATTTTGATGACTGTGAACCGTTCTGATGCTGTGATGGCCCCGAATTGTTGCAGTCGGTGCGTAGTGTTCAATTCGACGAGTGTGAACCGTTCTGATGCTGTGGTAACCTCGAATTGTTGCAGTTGGTGTGTAGTGTTCAATTTGACGACTGTAGACCGTTCTGATGCTGTGGTGGCCTCGAATTGTTGCAGAGAGTGCGTAATGTTCAATTCGATGACTGAACCATTCTGATGCTGTGGTGACCTCGAATCGATCCAGGATGTGCGTAGTGTTCAATTCGGTGACTGTGAACCCTTCTGATGCTGTGGTGGCCTCGAATTATTGCAGTTGGTGCGTGGTGCTCAATTCAACGACTGTGAACCGTTCTGATGTTATGATGGCCTTGAATTATTGCAGTTGGTGCGTAGTGTTCAACTTGACGACTATGAACCGTTCTGATGCTGTGGTGACCTCGAATCGATCCAGGATGTGCGTAGTGTTCAATTTGGCGACTGTGGACCGTTCTGATGCTGTGGTAACCTCGCATTATTGCAGTTGGTATGTAGTGTTCTATTGGACGACTGTGAACCGTTCTGATGCTGTGGTGACCTCGAATCGATCCAGGATGTGCGTAGTGTTTATTTCAACGACTGTGAACCGTTCTGACGCTGTGATGGCCTCGAATTACTGCAGTTGGTGCGTAGTGTTCGATTCGACGACTATGAACCATTCTGACGCTGTGGTGGCCTCAAATCGCTCCAGAGTGTGCGTAATGTTTAATTCAACGACTGTGAACCGTTCTGACGCTGTGATGGCCTCGAATTACTGCAGTTGGTGCGTAGTGTTCTATTCGACGACTGTGAACCGTTCTGACGCTGTGGTGGCCTCGAATTGTTGCAGACAGTGCGTAGTGTTCAATTTGATGACTACGAACCGTTCTGATGCTGTGGTGGCCTTGAATTGTTGCAGTTTGTGCGTAGCGTTCAATTCGATGACTGTGAACTGTTCTGATCCTGCGGTGGCCTCAAATTGTTGTAGTCAGTACGTAGCATTCAACTGGACGATTGTAAACCGTTCTGATGCTGTGGTGGCCTCGAATCGATCCAGGATGTGCGTAGTGTTCACTTCGACGACTGTGAACCCTTCTGATGCTGTGGTGGCCTCGAATTATTGCAGTTGGTGCGTGGTATTCAATTCGACGACTGAGAACCGTTCTGATGCTATGGTGGCTTTGAATTATTGCAGTTGGTGCGTAGTATACAATTTGACGAGTATGAACCATTCTGATGCTATGGTGGCCTTGAATTATTACAGTTGGTGCGTAGTATACAATTTGACGAGTATGAACCGTTCTGATGCTGTGGTGGCCTCGAATTGTTGCAGAGAGTGCGTAGTGTTCAATTTGACGACTCTGAACCGTTCTGATGCTGTGGTGGCCTCGAATTGTTGCAGAGAGTGCGTAGTGTTCAATTGGACGACTATAAACCGTTCTGACGCTGTGGTGGCCTTGAATTGTTGCAGAGAGTGCGTAGTGTTCAATTCGACGACTGTGAACCCTTCTGATGCTATGGTGGCCTTGAATTATTGCAGTTGGTGCGTAGTATACAATTTGACGAGTATGAACCGTTCTGATACTGTAGTGTCCTCGAATTGTTGCAGAGAGTGCGTAATGTTCAATTGGGCGACTATGAACCGTTCTGATACTGTGGCGGTCTCGAATCACCCCAGGATGTGCGTAGTGTTCAATTGGACGCCTGTGAACCGTTCTGATGCTGTGGTAACCTCGAATTGCTGCAGTTGGTGTGTAGTGTTCAATTGGACGACTGTGAACCGTTCTGATGCTGTGGTGGCCTCGAATCGATCCAGGATGTGCGTAGTGTTCAATTCAACGACTGTGAACCGTTCTGATGCTGTGGTGGCCTCGAATCGCTCCAGGGTGTGCGTAATGTTTAATTCAACGACTGTGAACCGTTCTGATGCTGTGGTGGCCTTGAATTGTTGCAGAGAGTGCGTAATGTTCAATTCGACAACAGTGAATCGTTCTGATGCTGTGATGGCCCCGAATTGTTGCAGTTGGTGCGTAGTATTCAATTCGACGAGTGTGAACCGTTCTGATGCTGTGGTAACCTTGAATTGTCGCAGTTGGTGTGTAGTGTTCAATTGGACGACTGTAAACCGTTCTGATGCTGTGGTGGCCTCGAATCGCTCCAGGATGTATGTAGTGTTCAATTTGAGGACTGTAGGCCGTTCTGATGCCCTTGTGGCCTTGACTCCCTCTAGTATGTGTGTATTGTTCATTTTGCATTTCCAAACTTCTATGACACGCCGAGCCAACCTAATCTCATCCCCTTTAATCGGTGTGGAGGCTTACATTTCTCGTACAAGCAATCTACTAACAACTCTCGGGCATTCATATGTCCTTAGGTTCATGTGGCTCGCTTTTTGCCCCATCCTACATTCCAATCGTCTTTTTTCCCTTGAGTGGCTAGGTGGTAAGAAAAACTCCCTATTATAAGCTTCTTTTTGACCAATGCATTGGACTGCTCCAAACGCTCTACTCACCCGGTTTACCCCGGTCACTATATGAAATTTACTTCACCTCAGCAAGTATGTCTTTTTTGCTCTGTGGGTGTGCATATGACCTAAATGAACACACCCGCAATAGAATGTGTGTCCCTCCTTTTCGCCACATTCGAGATGCCTAATACCGAATACCTTTTTGTATTTCAGGGGGTATGTAGCATATTTTATCTCCCATTTCTCTCGTACACCATTTACTCATCTCCTCTAGGTGGTGCGTCGTTACACTTGATAATTTTTCCTGCGTAGTCTCTCATGCGGGGTGAATACTTATTGTGCTTTAGCGAGTACGTAACGATCGACCGTTTCCGCTTTCTATTGTATACTAATACTTTCCATAACCTTGCATTGTCTATGGTGGAACCGCGTTGTACCACATAGGATTGCTGCAAGGGCGTCGTCGAAGCAATAGGACCAATCCAGCCAACCAATGCTGCTATCACACAAGAAGGTATGTGCTTAGAACCTTTTCGATATCTACAACCTCACAATACCTACATAGATGCAGAAATCGGTTTATGATTGCGACACTCTTGAGTGCACGTCTGGTGCGGATACACTACTCCACGAGCATATCGAAAGAGAATAACCGTAGAGGAAGACAGAAGTGAAGCAAAAAAAAGTCTTGTCCTCAAATTTCTTTCCTTCCATTTCTGGCCGTTTTACGTGGTTGGCGTCCAAAGGCCGTCGCAAAATGGGCGCGCAGCAATAAACGTCCTCTCTTATTGGCTCAACAACTCGACAATCGCAGTTGCTGTTTGGAAAACCGCTCGGAGAAAACAAAAAGAAAAGATTCTACCATCTCTTTGAATGTCACATTTGAGCTTTACTTTGTCTGACTTGACCCTCGTCGCCCGGTATTGTTTCTTTGGCTCTCATGTGCGCTGTTCACAACTCGAAAAGAAAAAGGTTTTTTTTGTTTGTTCATGACGTCGTGAGTCGTCTCTGTATTGATTTGTTATGGCCATCTAAATTTGAGCTCTACACGGATGAAAATATCCCCTACGTAGGTTATCGGTTGCAGGGCTTGGGTGGGCCCGCTTCTTTTTGCCCATACTCTATGACGACGGGCCAGGTAAAAATGATGAATCGAGAGCGGAGATTTGGCTCTCAGAACTCCAGCAATGAAAACTGTGAGCCGCAGTTGAGTATACCGGCCATCATTGGGGCCGTTCACGAGACTCGTCGTACGTCGTACGTCGTCCTATTCGGAGCGATAAGTTACATCCATCTATCACAAGATTAGATATGGTATCGTTTTTCGTCTGCGTTGATTGATTACTCGATATCGGAATGACGTACCCACTTTTACCTTTCAACTCTCCATCTCCACCCATCATCCGATGAATGAGGACTCTTCATCATTAGTATTAGTCATCTACTCGTCCATGAAGGGGGTTTTGTTAACCCTTTACCCCCAAAGCCCGATTTCATATCTCCATCCATCATCGTCGGACAACCGGTGCGGGACCTTACGCAAGAAATGATGATGGACAAGCCAAAAAAAAAAGCATGTGAATTCGGTCCAAAGATTTCCATAGTACATACGACGGAACAAAACGAAACGAAACGAAAAGGGAAAAAAATAATGTGACAATGAAAAAATAGGAGGAAGGGTGTGTGTGTGGGTACAAAAGAAAATCGCTCGTCAGCCCATAGACCAGCACTTGGAATCATGAGTCCGACGAGACAAAAACGAAAAACAAAAGCAAAAGGAAGAGAGGGAGAGCAGTGCATGAAAAGGGAGAAAGCCATATGAGTGTATGCATGAAAAAAAAAAATTTGCGAATGAAAATTTGCGCGACGTCGTGAGAGCGATGCAGTGAGAGAGGGTCGTAAATGCGAAATGCGAATGCAAATGCGAATGTTGATGTTGCTAATGATGATAAATGCCAGTCGAGAATGGGTAACCTCGTCTCCGTCTACGCTCTTCGCCTCAACATCCGACGCTTGTGGACTTTTCCACTACCACCACTCCCTAACTGTGTCTTTTCCTCTTCCTCTACAAACACGATATCCTCCTCGTCCTCGTCCTCCTCCCCGTCCTGGCGTTCGTGTTCCCTCTCCTTTTCGACTTCGACTTGGTCTTCCTCTTCGTGTCCGCGATTGCCGACACAGGACGAGAACAACGACGACCACCAAGAGGACGACCGTTTGCCGCTCTTCTTTCGTTCTTCCTTTTTCCTCTCTTGTTCCCTCTTCTTCAACTCCTTTTTCACCTCTCGTTTGACGCGCTCCTTTGAGGAACACCGGACGATGACGGGCAACGCCGTGGCGAGCACACAGTCTGGGGTGGTTGTGGCTGCCGTAGCAGAGGCGGTGGTGGGAGTAGAAGAAGGGACAATAATGGGAGAAGAAGAGAGGTCGAGGGATTGACGTTGGACGCGTTCGGCATCCCAGAGTTGCCATTGTCTCTCCCTCTCGATTTCGAGCGCCGTCATCGGTTGTTTCCTCGTCTTTTGCGTCGTCGTCGTAGGCGACACGGGAGAAGACGAAGACACTGCGGAAGTGGTGGAGGTGGAAGTGGCGGTGGAAGCAGTAGAGGTAGAGGTAGAGACGGTGGCGGCGGCGTTGGCGTTGGTGGTGGAAAGCGTAGGCAAATCGAGATTGAATTTTTCGACGGCCAAATCGACAATATGAGGTTGTGGTCCGACGAGGGATTTCCGACGGGGGACAATGGTCCTCCTCGGTGGTGGTTTTGGACCGAGTGGGAAAGGAGAAGGTCGGGTGGATTTCACGACCAGTGGGGCGTCCACAGCACTCGTGGAAGCAGACGCGAGAGACCTTGTGGCTCGCTTGCGTGGAGAGGAAGATGGAGAGGTGTAGGGGGTGGCGACGATGGGCGTGTACGGTAACGGATAGGAAAAGGTTGGACTGGAGCTGGTGGCGGCGGTTGTGGATTTATTGGGATAACCAAAGCCGGTCCTGTGGTTGTTGTTGTTGTTCATACGAGCGGGCATGGCTGGCGCCGTACGTGAATAGGAGTAGTAATGGTGAGAATCTATGGGTGGCCAAGGCGGGCGAGGGTATCAGTTAGTAAAGGGGGGTATATGCAACGAGGAGAAAAGGGGACATACCGGTGGTACGCTTTTGAGTGGCGTAGGATGAGGATGACGCATAGGCAGAGGAGGGTCTGATGGCGGACTGAGTGCCAAATGCGGCGGCGGGGGATGATGACGACGATGTTGGGCTTGTGACCGGATGGATCGGAGATTTGGGTATTACCCGGTCCAACTGATCTAGAAAGGGGTTGACGTGAACCTCTTCGTCATCTTCCTCGTCTGAATCTTCGGCGTCACTCCCGCTCGTCTCTCCTTCCTCTTCGTGGACCAATGACGAGTGTCGGTGAGTGGTGTCATTGTTGGAACTCGAGGAGGTAGTGTTAAAAGTCGTAGCTGAAGGTAATGGGAATGGAGTTGTAAAGAGCAAACGGGCGTCGTCGTGTAAATGGCTGGCCTCACTCAATGGGCTGGCGTACTCGACCGAAGAGGGAGTGCCGACCAAGGGGGCGTGTTGACGACGTCGTTGGCGATACAAGTACGAAGTGGATGGCTCGTACGCGTCGTCTCCTAACAGTGTCCGTTGAGCATAGGCGTCTGCAGAGACGTAATGGCCGTAACCGGCTGAACGGAACGGAGCGGTCATCCAGGCGGGGGTCAGCGGCGGGTAGCTGCTGAGATGCTATATGTTCTCTTGATGATTTGTCTGGAAAAGTAGAAAATGTTGAGCGACTAGTAGAGAGGAGTGGAAATGCGGGGGAGGCCAAGGTCCAAAGGGAGTCCAAAGGGGGACTGACGGACAGGCGCCCAAACCAGGAGGGCGGAGGAGGCTGAAGCCGGGGGGGTTGTTGTTTGTTAGGGGGGGATTATATACGTACTGGGAGTGAGTCAGACTCGATGAATCTGAATCTGAATCTGATCCAGATCAGATGAGAAGGAGTAGTGGTAGATGGTTGAGATAGATGCAAAGATGGGCAGATGCGAGATGCGAGATGCGGGATGGGCGGATGCGATTTCCGTAGACCAGCCTTTATATAATGGGAGCCTTACCCTTCCTCTTGTCAGCCAGCCGGGGGTACGGTGGCCTATCCTATGGACCAATAGAGATCAGGGCTCGTGCTGCCTCGCGCCCGTCCTTCTGGCGTTCATGACAGACACGGACCACGGACCCACTCTACTCGGTTATCCCACCCGCCCGCCATTTCCATTCGTAGCACATTCCTAGTTGTTTCTTGTATTTTTCTAGCAACATCTACAACTCGTCCTCCTTGTTTGTCATCTACCGTGGCCCATCGGCATCGAGTAACCTCCGACTGCGGGCGCTGGTCTCTTCAGATTCCGTCCGAACAGCAATTTACGCGCCGAGAGAGCCACGGCCAAGGAGTGGCCTCTCATTGGCCATTGTAATTCCCCCCACAGAACGACTACACGTTGCCCCCCCTTAGCCAATCAGAGGTCGCCCGCATGCCCAAACGAGGCTGACCCCTGACTGAATAAGCACACCGACCTTACCTCGCCCATTTCGACTTTTTATGCTCTGTGATCACCTAGTGGCCTACGGTTCTGATCGCTGTCTGCTGTCTGCTTGACAACATCACATTTCGAAACCCTTACTTCCTACCTCGTTGTCCATCCATCGTACCATTTTGGTGATTCTCGTTAATTATCGATCAGGGGAGTCCGTCCCGATTCTCCCTTCTTCCACCTCGAGTCTCTCCTCCTGCTTCGGTTAGTGCACAAGAGGGTCTGCCTGGATGTCTACACGAGTACTCTCCATCGACCAGCACGCCCAGTAGACGACCATGGCGTCTTACCCTCGACTATTGGTCGCCAACAAGGCATTCGGTCCGACACCTTCAAGCTTACCGTACCCCCACCACCACAGGCATCACACCCGGCAAAACAAACCGGTACTAAATGGCAAAAGTAAAATAAAAGAGAGTAGTGCGACTACCGCATTGCAGGCATTACACCCTTCTCTACGGGATCTTCCACCTCGGATCTCCAATATACCTAATGCCAATGCCAATTAACAATGGCAATCGTAGACAAAGAGCATTCGATTCATCGCCATTCCCTCAAAAAGAAGCTTTCGAAATCCCTTTTTTCATTGATGTGATGTGTGCGTTCCTCCTCCTCCCTCCTGTCATCGAACTCCTCCACAATTGATGCATCGCTTGCTTGCGTGGGTTTCTCGATCGATCGAAATGAACACCGTTAGAAACACCGTATTTGGGCATCGTAATCGGTACAGCTCTCGGTCCGGAACTGCGAGTAATCGAGGAGCCAGGAGCCAGGAGGAAGGGTGTACACTCGACGACGACGCTACTCGTGCAGTAAGCGAGGTCGCTTCGTGTTTGAATCGAGGAGACAATGCAGGGAAGGTTGGCCCGGTTCATTGTTGGTTGT